>JAQBSW010000256.1:197500-227500 GCA_029291075.1 Eudiplozoon nipponicum
CCACTCATTGTCGGCGAATCGGTGAAAGGTAGGTCTGCTCTCATGTGCCAACGATGTGTCTGCCTCATTTGCATGTCCCCCCTTTTTGCTGCGATCAACTGCGGTCTTTGGTGCAACCGAAAATTGTCTAATTATAGCCATATTTTCAGACACGGGTTAGGGCAAGATATGGAAAAACGCAAATTAGTAATTTTGTTAAAAGAATTATACGTAGTGATTAGATTAGCATACCTGCCTCGAAACAAGTTAGTATGTATAAATCTAGAAGGTAGTTCTGAAATCAGCATGACACGAAAGAAACCATTCTGACGAAGCAGGCTTGTTCTGCTTAATGACAAGTCATCATAAGGAGCCGGCACTTTGCTCGAACCCTATTACATGGAAGTAATGCTGCAGAGGCCACGGAATGAGTAGTCATTACGTAGTGAAGAAACTCAGGAGTGCACTCGACGCCTACGAAAAGGATGACTGCAGTCATTTGGTCGTGACACCTGGACGTTAATTTTCGATGGTCGCTCATCCTAGGCGCCTTGTTGTTGAGTCCAAGTGGTGCAGACTAGTGCCAACTTTCCACGTATTGGTTCACACGAGAGATAATAATCCATTCCGCTTGGGATTGATTTACTGTTTCTTAGAAATAAATTCGTTTCAGTCGCTAAATCCGATTTGAAAGGCCGTTACCGGATCATTCCTTCTTCATTGTGATAAGGGTAGTCGTTATCGCTGGATTTGGTAGACAGGAAAGGTCATACATTAAAGAGGATAGGTCACGTTGACGAATCGGCAAATGGATGATCCAGCATCTTGTGTGTTCAACAGGCGTTGATCACAACAAGTAAGTCTACACTTCATGTAATATTATTCATATTTCCAAGCTTCAGGCGAGTACTTGAAGGAATTTTGAGCCACGAAACGTCGCTATGTCGGTTAAGTTGATTTACAATAAGTAGCCCTGAATAATGTGTCGTCAGTAAGTCTACGGTGAACATCGTAATTTACGTTTGCCCAAATTTCAGGCGCCATTCAGCCGGGATTCTAACCCATTAACTGTTGCCATCTCGGTTATCACGTTTAATTAATAAATCGCCGATAAAAAACCAGCATGCACTGCCGAATACTTTCCGTTTCTTCGTGAGTTTTTATTTCTGAAAATTTCTATCAGGTCGGTCAGGTGTAGACAATCCTCAGTCCTGAATAATGAGCCGCTAGTAAGCCACTAATCGTCGCTATGTGGGACGAAATGCTTTATTAGTAAACCGTCGATTAAAATGAGTGTGTCCCGCCAATCCTTTAAAGTTTCTCTGTGAGTTCTTGATAATTGTCGTTAACCTTACAAACTCTATCAGGTGCATCATGTTTAGACAGCCCGCAGTTGTGAATTTCCAACCGGTTTCCTTAGTGAGGAGGAGAATGAGTTGTAAGTCTCTGAAGCAAATAGCCCAGTTTTTTACCTGTCTAAAAGTCTCACAACAGGCTAGTTGGTTCAGTAAAATATTGAAATTGCCAAAATGTCGAACTCACTACTTCGTAGCATTATAAGCAAATTTTACGTTTATCAACGAAAACAACAACAAAAACACTATTGGGAGGTTAAATACGAACACATTTAGTGCATAAAGTTCACTATTGCAATAAACATGAAAATTTCTTATATTTTATTAGTTATGGGAAAAGAAAAAGCGTAGAATATGGAACAACCATTAACATATGCACACATGGAAGGTACTTGCTATTGTTTATGCCTGAGAAATAAAAAAGTACTTTTAAATATCATCCGAACACTGTAAGACAGGTCACAGAAATCAAAAATGCAAAGTTAATTAAAACAAAGGAACCGGAAAGCCGTTTAACCAAATTACTTCCTAAAAGTGTGTTTACATCACATTTAACCCAAAGAATACCAGTTTGCAAAATCAATTATTTCAGCACCGGTCAGACTGAAGGGTCTCTCAAGTAACAGGAAACACTGAATAGCGGGGCGAAAGTTTTCATCTCTGGCAAAAAGAAGAATTTAACGGAACATGTTTAAACACACACTCTGACATGCTATGGAAAACTGTCAACAAATGCCTTTTAAAATGGCAGTTTAAATATATATATATATATATATATATATATATATATATATATATATATATATATATATATATATATACATATATATATATATATATATATATATATACGGTTTCAAGACAATTTGAGAGTTAATAAATAATGGCCACGAGTAGCATGAATAAAACGAAGGAAAATGTGGAAATATTTTATATAGGCTCACCAAATCAGATTAAAATTAAGCGTAAAAATAAAGCCACATAATCCTGTGGTCCCAGTAACCTGCCATACCTACTACACCAACGTTTAATTGTTAATTATGCTGAAACAATGGATGCATATCTGCTGTGACATCGGTCGAGCGCAGGGAAGTGGTTACTATTCCCTTTGTCAATAATATTATGTCTAATTCCAAATACACGAAATTGAGACTCTTCAGCACATATTACACTGAGTGCAGGTAAAATATAACTTTGCACTTGTAAAGTTCACATGCGAAAGTGACTCTCATTTTAGCACTAAAGAAACTAATGAACGAAGATCTATAAAAAACAGAAACAGGACCTTATGCAAAATAATACATACATAGGTTTGAAGCAAATGCGCCCGGTTCAAAGCCCATCCGCCACAACTCTGGCCGGTACATGAAAAGGGTCTAATAAGGACGAGACCAATCTGGTTAAGCAATTATATTTGCTAACTCATGCAACTTTTAGTTTCTATTAAAAAAGTAAACAAGTACATGCACTCGCGACTAGTAATGGTGGACTTTTTGTTGTAGTGTGAAAGTCGGCTGGCCTCCGCCGCGACGCGATCGAAAATAGCATTCACAAATGAGTCCATTGCAGGTACATGCTCTTTGGGTATAAACTACACACGGCATTTGGTAGGCAAGTCAATTCGCCCAAAAGACAGTTTATACCAACAGTAATCCGGGCATTGGACTTAAAATCAATATAATTTCCCACATGACATGGTATCTGTGGTATAATGACAAGTCATGGGTGGCTAGTTAGAACTTCAGGCCTTAAGAGACACCAAATGTTCCACGTGAGTGAAAGGCTAATCAGAAAACATAAATTGGTGTATGACCTCAAACTGCTGATAATATGCCACACAGGTGTCTAATTTTGCTATCCAAATATATGCAGTGCAGATTGTACCTTGCTAGTCAGTTTGCCGTCGTACTCTGATGTTGATCATGGAACGTCGAAACGCGTGAGTGCGTGCGACTGGCGGTAGTTTTACATCGTTGTTCGACGACTGGTTAAATACAATTGGATTGGTGTATTCTCAAATTGTCAAAGTGTAAGCTGGTCCAGCTTATGACGATTTCCTCATTTAAATGTCCCCTTATGAAACTAACCATTATCTGTTTAAATTCTTTCCTTACAATCAGTGAAAAATATATAACATTTGAATACAGTTTGTCAAAATCACGGAACTATTTAGACATATAAAATGGTAAGCATATAGGATAAGAAAGTAAATTTTTGAGCTGACATCAGTGCAGCGCAGGTAATCTCAATCATTCAGTTCAATGTTAATGGGCAAAGGATTCGAACCAGTTAGACAATTCTACAGTATACTCAGCTTAGGCGTCGTTAAGTCTGAACCACGTAGCGACGAGGGGCCAACCATAGCCGGAAGCAGCTCTGCCTATCGTTAGGGAATGAGCCAAATATTCGGATTCTACTCTCCAGCTTATGCAGTGCCAATATCGCACATACAAGCAAGGCCTGTCATACAAATAATACCAAATTAACTCCATTATGAAAGAAAATCACCTTAACAAAATCACATTATGGAAAGTAAGATTTCGACCATGTGTTTTTTCTTTTCGCAAGATTGATTTACAGCAAACGTGTGAAGTTGAAGTTGGATTTCACGCCGATAGAATGCACTAAAGTTGACAGGAAAGGTAAATCGGAATAATTTGTTTCCCCTGTGAGCTCGGAGAGAATACCTCGCAAAGTATGAGGTTGAGTTCGCCAAATTGTCATCCCAACATCGCATGAGTAAATGTGCTTATCCAACCCCTTGGTCTGTGACTGGATGATAGCAGAGAGCAGGCGATCCACAATCCATAGAACCAATCGATAGTCATGCTTTAGTATACCGATAAAATTAATACCCGTAGCATTCAGGCGAAGACAACTGTTTCTCATTATTGGACAAGCTACAGACCAATGCACTCGACAACACACCAACTGTATTCTCATGCAAAAAAATCTCGAAACCCACACTTTTGACTGAAATGACTGTAGCTTTTCACAGCTAGTATGTCCACGCCACGCTTCAAAATGCGGGAGAACAGCCGACCTGGACAGCTTGACTACGCACTAAAGTGTAATGCGCGACTCTTCAAATAAACAAGCCGCAAAGCTAGCCAGATACGTTTTATATCGATATTTTTTCAAAGCAAACTTCATTAAAAACTGTCCTATATATATATATATATATATATATATATATATATATATATATATATATATATATATATATATATATATTATTTGTATATAAATACGTAGCGTGCGTAAGTGAATAGAATTCAGTAGGTGCATCGTAGAAAAAACCAGACCAGTCGCGAGAACCAACACACAAGTAGAATAACATTGATGCTGTGTCAAAGTGTGCAGCCTCAGATAACTTACAAGGAGGATTTTATGACAGAAGACACTTAAATTTTACGACGATATGATAGCGGGCCATTCTAAAGCATGCCTACATGCCGTGGGGACCGCGACTGTTTACCCCACAAAAGTCACATTATTGGCCTTCATTGGCGCTGAGCGCAGCGGCCACTAGCACGCGAAACGCACGCCAGCCCAGAGACGCGTAATCACTTAGCTAAAGGTAACACCACTGAGTTTACTTGGTTTGCAGCTCATAATGGCGCAGATTCGCCATTTTTTTTGGTAGCATCTGAAAATCCCAAAATACTTATGAAAGATGGCAGAAACGAAATTAGATTAATAGCCACCAAATGAGACTAATTGCCATATTCTCGGTCGCAAGAAACTAATGGGCCTGTATTTATGTAGTAAGAACAGCGTGGCTATTAACAAGTTAGTGCATTTCGCACCACGATACAATGCCAAACTTAGCATGAACATAATGCTTAATCCAGTAGACGCGTGGCTTTTCGCACTTACCGGAAACTCAACATTAGAAATATTCACCAAGCTCCAATACCTGCTTTCCGAAAATATGGCCCGAGCTCCGGCTCGAATCTCAAAAAACTCGTATGTTATGCTGCTAATATCTCGAGGTACCACTATATATACATATGTATATATTTGTGTGTATGTCTGTGTGTATGTATGTATATACAATGTCCATTTCCTAAAAATATTACGCTGTACTTTCTAACTAGGGAAAACGATCATCCACGAGTAGCCAACAAAGCGATAGTGGCAGGGTGGCTCAGTGGTTAGCGCAACAGATTCCGAAGCAGACATGCCCAGATTCGAGCCCTGTCCGCGGCAAATTATGGCCAGTACTTGATGAGTGCCCAGTAAGGACGAAACCAGTCTACTGGATGCATTGCCTTTTCTACGCTACACAATTTTTAGTTTATACAGACAAATGTATGAATGTACATAATATTATACGCGTTTATAGCAAGATTACAACCTTGACTAATGTTGCATAAAATCAATAGCCTGGTCAAAATACAATGCACCAACGCAAGAATAAATAGATCTCCAGTATCACTTTGTAGCACAATAAAAATTATCCCTACATGCACACATACAAATTCACACACACACAAAACAAATCGACAGGAAATAAGCCGCGAACAGGAAATAGAATTAAATCTGTAAATCAAATACTCTCAACCACATAGTCGAATGAAAACCAAGAATGCATTTAATCGAAACGAATCGGACGTTATCAAAAATAAACATACACTTTGTTACCAAATGTTTTCTTTTGCTGATAAAAAAAACGTTTGAAATATCGTTCCAATTTATCCACAACAATAAGTCATTAATTATTCAGTGGCGACCTACTTTCAATAAATGATAGCACATTTGCTTTTAAATATTTTTGGTAAGATCTTGCTAAACATATTCCAATTAAGCGCAATTGTACTAAAACTTAAATTACACGTTGATAATACATTAATTATTGAAATTGTGCATTAGGAATTGCGTAACTTGTAAAAAATTTCTCAATTTTGGTGAGTTTAAAAATAAAAATAGTGATATTAACCATTACAGATATATGTTACATGTAATACCCTCATTTTCGAAGACTTTATATGAAGTTTAATACGTTACTGCTTGTATGCACATTCGTGTGGGAGATTGTACCGTTCAATTGTCCCACATTTCCAACCCAAATATGTATAGTGGGTAAATAGCGTAATACCGGCTCCTACAGATGAGTCGCTAGTAAGCACGAAATGAATGTACACATGCGATCATGTCTTCCGTTCATGCTCCTGGGCATATTTGCAATAATTTGTTACTAGATGCGCAACACCAAATGCATGACTTCATTCATTCATGTGGCAAACCATGTATTCTCTACGTGTAATTCAAGTTTCTGCGTAGTTAAGCCAAGTTGGAAAATTCTTGCAAGACGTAGCTAAAACTATTCATGAAAGAGTATTCTTTATATTCAATTAATTTGTTGTTCGCACAATTAAATATATATATATATATATATATATATATATATATATATGTGTGTGTGTGTGTGTGTATATATATATTGATTGATCCAAAAGTTTGACTAGATTTTTATTATATATTCTGTCAGTAAAAGCGAAACATTCCACTAGGTAGAAAAGACAATGCATTCAGTAGACCGGCGTCGTCCTCATTATAAACTCATCATCGAGTATACTCCAGAAGTTGCCGCGGACGGGACTCTAACCAGCGCTAACTCACTTCGGAGTCTAAGACTATCCACTGCACAATCCGTGCCGCATACTACACACAGTTTTAAGTCATACAACAAATAAGGTGTTGGGTTAGCGTTTCCTTCTTAAGACCTGAATATTTAACTAGCCACTCCAAATCTGTCATTAGACAACAAACACCATTCCACTCGGGGAATTTGTTACGATTTGAAGTCTAATGGCATGTTTTTGAGTATATTTATCATGGCAGTATAAACCACTTATTGCATCAGATAGCAAAGGCAAATCAACCAGGAGATCGGTTTCGTTCTTATTCAGAACTCTGCATCTGCTGTGCATAATTTTCCGCAGACAGGACACAAACCCGGTTCCAAACTCCGAAGCAAATGTGCTTCAATTCGAGCCCAGTGTGTTGCAAATTCTGGACGTAACTTGAAAAGTAACCAAAAAGGATGAAACCGGCCTACCGAGTGAATTGCCTTTGTCTCCTTATATAATACTTTGTTTAAACGTATATATATATATATATATATATATATATATATATATATATAATCCTGTAAGTACAACTTCATTATACACATTCGGTATGACATCCATTGATAACAGCGACAGAAATTACCAAACAATATGAACATTCAATACTGCAATCCGCACACCCTGTGCTGTTACCAAGTGGACAGAACAAAATTGAGGAACAAGGTGAAACGAAAGACTACACTCGGAAGTATAACATTCGTACACATAACAGCCAACAATGCGAACAGTTGGTTGCCTCTCAATCCATCAGTACAAGAATGACCAGATCTCAGATATTACTTTGAAATACACCGAGAAAGACATTCACGCGCAAAAGGACGCACAAACAGACACACACACTTACAGATCAGACCAAAAAATAGATAGAAGTAAAACTGAGTCAGTCTAGTTTCCACCCACATAACAAAATGAAAACCCAGGATGTATATAAATGAAAGATTTTAAAGCGAAGTTTAGTCATCTCGAAACAAATGGCCATTATCTACTTTGTTATTAATGTTATTTTTCTTTCAAATAAGAAATATATATATATATATATATATATATATATATATATATATATATATATATATATATATATATATATATATATATACCGTGAGCAAAAATTACATAGGTCTTACCTAGTTGTCAAGAGGCGACACGAATTTACATAAGTGCACTTCGCTGATGAAAATTTGAGAAGCGGCAATGAATTGTGCAGATTAGTAGGCGAGCTTCTGGTGGAGTTTGAATACATGCAGCCATAATTCACTGAGATAGCCGCCTTTACAGGAAGTGATCGGCTTGAGGACAAAATATTGAATGCACCGAGATGGCCAAAGGCAGACACGGAGATATTGTGACTGAGAAAGGCATTCATCTGGGTTGACAAAATATTGCGAAAAAATCAGAGCGACCAAAGTTAATAGGAAATAGAATAAACCAATATTATAATGCATAATTTAAATAAATTTGAAATATTTCTAAGAAACTCTGTTGAGCAGACCTTTACTGGTTCGATATAAATACCTAAAAGGATCCACCTGACGGAGATATAAACAAAAATCTTATATTGATTTAAATTGTACAATTGCATCGCCCAGACAAATGCTTGCGGGGTCAAATCCTGGTCTCGACATATCTGGCTACTATGTAGGAGTTCCTAGAAATTAAGAAATCGGTCTACCTAATAAATTGCCAAAACTGCATCATTAAATTTATCTTATTCTGACAACATGAAGCAGACGTGCCCACGTTCGTATTCTGTTCCCGGCAATTCCTAGACAGTACGTGATTTGTTCTCAATAAGGACGAAACCGGTCTACTGGATGAATTGCCTTTTCCACACTATACAATTCTTTGTTTATACTGACAAATGCATGTGCATAATGGGTCAAGTGTTTATATCAAGACCGCATATTTGATTAAAGTTACATTAGTATTGTTTGAAAGAAGTAAATTGTTGCCATACAAGATAACAAGTGAGCACTTAAATGCAAATTTTCTTCTGGTAAATAGAACACAGGACGTTGACATTGAACTTATAAAAATACGCATCATTTGTTGCATCCAGAGAAGGAAGTTAGCATAAGGCAAGCAACTATAGTGAGAAACTGAACGCCATCTACCTAATTTGCAAACACAACACTTCATAGTTAAGCCAAAGGTACCATCTAGTGAAAACACACAAAGCGTCACTAATATGTTGCGTAATCGCAGATGTTTATTCACAATCCGAGTTGCAAAAAGCGTCCAAGATGCAATATCCTTTCGCTATAGTTATTAACCGCCTGGTCAATTGGCCAACGCAAATTAATCGACAGCCTGCATACATTTATACATACATACATACATACATACATACATACATACATACATACATACATACATACATACATACATATACTATATATATATATATATATATATATATATATATATATATATATATATATGAGGTTGGCGTAAAAGGCCGTTAATCTTTAATTGACTAAATAGGCAAATGCACAGTTTATCTGCATGAACTTTGCATGTAAAAACGACTTCCATTCTCTCCCCAGTTATGCGGGAAACGATGTTCTCATCAAACGGAGTGCTCACGTTGGTCGTCGTCATTCTCGTCCTAGACTGGTATGTTTTTCATTAATTCAAACTTTAAAGTTGACTCACTCAATTGCTCAGGCTATTCATTAAGCATCCTATCGCGATTTGCTTCACCTTTGTCAAACTTCAAGTCTGCACTAACTAGTCATTCAGTGTTTTTCAAATTAGCCGCTAACCACTTCTAATTTACATGCAAACGGCATAAAGCGGCTACAATTTAAATATTGTGCATATCTCTTTGGTTTATGGTCAAATGTTCGCCCTAACATCCAATAAAAATAATTTTAGCAGCACATCCATTTGAAGTGGAAAATCTTAACTCTCATTCTTTTTAACGCGAGACTGGTGTTCTATCTGAGTTTGAAGCAGTTTTAACAACTGCGATCTGCTTCTAAGAACAAGGAAAATGTTGTCAACTTTGTGTGTCTGTTGGTACCACTGACTAATGCCTTCCTATATGGATGTGTTCCTGCAAAATGGTCACTCAGTCCGTAAAAATGGGATTCTTGTTTGCCCAACCATTCACTTGCTATCAGATCGAACGTGTACACCTTTCGTGTGTTTACTACTTTCCCCGTCTCAATTTTCTGTATTTGCTTCGAGAAAAATTTTTAAATGTATGTTTGTAGATAACTGTAAAGAAAGTCAGAAAAAAATGCTCCTTGTCTCTGGCAAAATTACTTTTCTATTTTTGCACCCTCAATTATTCCCGATCAAAAGTAGTAACGGCATCATTTTTTATTAATCTGCGCAAAGCACAAAATGGACTACTTAAGTGATCCTAATTTTGAGATATTCTTCTGTGCTAAAACATGAAATATACGCATTTATTTACTGGGCATGGCAAGGTAACTCGAATAGGACCAGAAGGATTTGCCAAAGTCAACATTAACGAAATACGTAATCTCAAGAACACCTGCGTTTTGAGCTTACCTCAATATATATATATATATATATATATATATATATATATATATATATATATACTTTACTTTACTGCGGCTGACTCCTTTTGGAGGATAAGCCGGCTCCATTTCATGGAATTTCTTGGGAATTTGGTACAAGTGGTGTCCCCTCACCACTCGGCTTTTTGATCGAGGACGCACCTCTAGCCTTTGCACATCCAAGCGCAGTCTGCAAGGCAGCAGTAAGTTTCATGGTTACCGTAGTAAAGTCCATCCCCTCCTCAACGTGGTGCGTCGGTGTCAACCATGTTACGATGGCCGATCGTACATGGGCTAACGGGGCTATGGCGGTGGTGTCACCAGGGCGTGGTGGATCTCCGACCGGCAATCGGATCTCCTATAAAATACCACATGAGCCCGACGACGGCACCATGACTCGGCGTATGTTCCTCGCCACAAAAGGGTTCAACAGCCACAGGATTACATGGACTCCTGGTCAGTACCCCGTACCTCCGAATGGCGAATGAGCTCTCAACTGCCACCGGTAACCATATATATATATATATAATTAAGCAATATTATCGACAAGTTCGTGAATGGAAATTGGCAATATTACTGCAGAGACTCCTGGCTATCGCAAATGTAACGACTATGAACAACACGTTTTTGTTGAAGGGCCAAACCTCACCACGCTTGCGAAGAATAACCATACCGAACGTCTTCTACCCCATTAAAGCCTTATACGTTGGCCTCGATCGACATTAGTTATCACCTTTCGAAGCAACCATGAGATTATATATAACAGTTAAATACTGTTTGTTGCGAAGAACTATATATATGCAAGTATGTATTAGGTTTTGCGAACCTAGTAACAAATTAGTTCAGTTGTGACCAGAAGGATAAACCAAAGGCAGCATGAACGGAAAGTATAATCTCATGCACATTCGTTTCGTGCTTACTGGCGACTCATCAGTAGGAGCCGGTATTACGCCCTTTAACCATTATATATTTGGTAGAAGAATGTGGAATAATAGGACGGTACAATCTCCTAGACGAATGTGTAAACCTGTAATAGTGAAGCTAACATAATCTGAAGTCAACGACAATACGACTTCAATGCTAACTCACACTATATAATATATATACCGAGTCTGTAAAGGATACTAACACTATGGCCATTGTGTTAGTAACTGATACCTTTTTTGAAATCGATGAGTACCGGATACTAACACTATGGTTTCCGAGTCGGTACATGATACCAACCTGATGGATATAAATTTAGGAGATTGTACCGTCCTATTATTCCACATTCTTCTACCGAATATATAGTGGTTAAAGGGCGTAATACCGGCTCCTACTGATGAGTCGCCAGTGGCACGAAACGAATGTGCATGAGATTATACTTTCCGTTCATGCTGCCTTTGGTTTATCCTTCTGGTCACAACTGAACTAATTTGTTACTAGGTTCGCAAAACCTAATACATACTTGCATATATATTAGTTCTTCGCAACAAACAGTATTTAACTGTAATATATTGAATTGAATGATGTCATGCTTACCGCGAAATGTGATAACTGATATCGATGAAGGCCAGAGTGTATGGTTTAACTGGAGTAACAGGTGTTCGGAAATTGTTGTAATTCTCAATTTGGGTGAACTTTAGCATAAATTTATATCCATCAGGTTGGTATCATGTACCGACTCGGAAACCATAGTGTTAGTATCCGGTACTCATCGATTTCAAAAAAGGTATCAGTTACTAACACAATGGCCATAGTGTTAGTATCCTTTACAGACTCGGTATATATATTATATAGTGTGAGTTAGCATTGAAGTCGTATTGTCGTTGACTTTAGATTATGTTAGCTTCACTATTACAGGTTTACACATTCGTCTAGGAGATTGTACCGTCCTATTATTCCACATTCTTCTACCAAATATATAGTGGTTAAAGGGCGTAATACCGGCTCCTACTGATGAGTCGCCAGTAAGCACGAAACGAATGTGCATGAGATTATACTTTCCGTTCATGCTGCCTTTGGTTTATCCTTCTGGTCACAACTGAACTAATTTGTTACTAGGTTCGCAAAACAACCATGAGATTACTTTAATCAATTTTGCCATCTTGCTATACTTACATTTGTTAGTATAAACTAAGAATTGTATAGTGTAGAAAAGGCAATTCATCCAGTACACCGGTTTCGTTCTTATTTGGAACTCATCACGTACTGGCCGGAATTTGCCGCGGACAGGGCTCGAACCTGGGCACGTCTGCTTCGGAGTCTTGGTGCTCTAACCACTAAGCCACCCTGCTGCACACCACTCACAATCTGTCACTATGAAACAGGCAACAGACTATATGGGGGAAATGGTATTCAACTGAACATTTATACAATAAAACGAACATTAGTTGCACGGACGGTGATAATCATGAGACTGCTCAATGAAACATACAACGATTGCAAATTTATTGTTACGCACAACTAATATATATGCCATTGTGCATTAGTTATTGCACAACATGTACAGATTAGTTCAAATGGACCGAAATGTTCTGGCGAAGTTAGCATGAACGACGGATGCAATCGCGACCACGGCCGGAGTGCAAGGTAGTGTTGGACTAGCTGATATTCAATATGGCCGTAAAAATTGGTAATCTCTACAGGTTTTGCACGTATTGTAAACAGCAAGATGGTTTCGGAATTGTGTGGATGAGAACCCAAAACGTACAATACACTACAATTAGAAAGTCAGCATTGGCCTGGAAGAAGTAGACACATCTGCCACTTTAAGCCTTGATTAGGAAATATTTTCAATCGTAAATTATTTCGTTGAAGGTGTATTTCCAGTCAGACTTTTTAGACACAACCGGCACGCAACAACACTAGGCAGGATAGATTTGGCATTTATCCAAATAAAGCACAAGTCCACGTAAATGCTAATTTGCTAAGTAAACTGTCAGACAAATGAAGCCAGTATGCCTGAAAATAGTCATAACAAGAGAAAAATGCGAAAGAATGCGAATTTAATGTTGCTTTTCGTGAGTGATGCAATTAGAAGTAAAATTAATCCCCAGGTGAATATTATTCTTATTATCATTGCTGTTGTTAGGCAACACCAAATGCGTGCGCGCTTGTGCAAATAATTAATTTTGGAGTCTTTTTTTGCAGCATTAGGCAACACTGTGTCAAGGGAAGAATTGGTTTGTAAAAGACCGAAAAAACACCCTACCTGGCGTCAATCATGACAACGTCCAGTCGGATGCTTTAAACTTCATAACACAACCGAGTACAGGGCAACGGCACATGGCACACGGCTTGCTAGGGCGCGAAGATACCTACATCCGATTTACACCACAGAACGTCAGATTAATGCTGAGCGCATGAGGAAGTTGAGATAGCAGGGAAAACCGAGCAAGATAGCTTCTTTTTAGAAAACAGAACTGAAAACAAAGTAACGCGAATGACACACACACCCTGCCTTGTAACCAGGGCGACAAATTTGTACAACTCACAAACAATGAGAAAGAAATCAGGACACAAAGAAGCACCGTTTTTACACGTAGAAGCCATAAAAGGAAGCCTGGACTACTCACAATCCATCGATGACAGAGTAACCGAATCCCAGACATCACTGAGCGCGGAAATGAGAACCATCTCTAACGGCAAACAGGCAGACATCCACAACCATCCTCACACCTACTCACATGGAAACAGGTAATTAACTACAAACCACTCATACGAATGCTGAAAATGAAACTAGTACTCACTAATTCAACAAAAAAGAAAGCCGAAAAACTGTTAAATGTGTGAATATATTTAAACTGATTAAAATTTTGGTGAAATATATTGGCCCATTTATCCACTTTCAACTATTCACTATTATTTTTCTGTAACAGTCAATTGTTGGATATGTATAACTGAGTGTGTGCGTGTCTTTTTTCTTTAAAGGATGCACCAAAAGTCTTTCTAAATGCGTGTTATCTGCCTACCTAAGGTACGTAGGTAGATACATAGTTGGTTAAGTGCATAGCAGGCATTTGCCCGGTTTGAATGACTAAAATCTTCTAAATGTGTGAGATGAAGTCATGTAGAAAGAGAAATGCTAGCAGGTCGGGAATGAGTCACCCATTTTTGTCAACCTGCATTCGCACATAAACCGTCGATCGAGCCAAATTCATGCAAGAGTGTGCATACTCAGGTAAACAGATTGTGTACAGTCAAACGTGTATTTTACGACCTGATAATTGGTCTCCAGGGCGTGCTGTGAAGCGATACAGTACGCGAAAAGCCGGCCCAATTAACCAGGAACAACCCGAGGAGCTGAAGAGCAACACATCGTTGTGTACTTATCACAGCCCCGCGCACGGCGTGAGTTCACTTACTAATTAGGAAGCACGTCGTGTACACCGTTAAATTTAACGCGCGAAAAGGAAAAAATCTCAAAATCTAATTTAAATATCTACTTAGCCAATAACAAAGTGAGGGGAAATGTACATGATTTTATTCATTTTAATTAAGAAATAATTTGTGCTTTTCAGCACAATTTTATTATGAGGCAGTTTTATACCAAAAAGTTAAAAAGACAATTTTCTTTTCACGAGATATTTGCAAATGTGTCGTATACGCCTGTTTTGTAATGAATTTATACTTCGATACACAAGGTATTTCCCAGTTTTCATAACTAATGCACAAACACATCCCGAAATCAATCACCACATCTACCTTAATTGAAGATGTGATGAGACCTGTGAAGGGAAATGTGAAGAAGGTTATCTAAATACGCAATAGAAACCCTGTGCCTGCCACTTTACAATATGGGGAACCAGATTTGAGTGTCGTGATCTCGTGCCAGTATGCCTAATCCACGCGAGTTTGAGAAGGCCAAGACAGTTGTTTAACATTTGGTTGTTAAATTCGCCGGCAGAGAAAAAAGGAAAATACCCAAATAATTATTTCGCTACGAAGAAGTTAAAAAAAGCATATACAAAGATCCCCAACGCGTTCACATTTAACTAGAATGATGGCTTTAAGCGATCTTTTCATTCGAACTAAAGTTTGGTGGATTACCAAACCATAAGAGCGATACGATCGAGATAAGAACAGAATCTGTAATTGACGGCTTTCATAAAAATAGTTTCAATGAACAGAATTATGCAAATAAATAAAGACAGACCATATACTAACAGGTATGCCATATCGCATTTCATTAGAGATGCAAATGAACCAGCTGATGAAGAACAGATAGAACAATTAGAGATAGAAACTATAAAATGATACATCGTTGTCAAAAAAAAAAGCCATTTTGCGCACACACGCGGCCAGAAATTAAACAAAATATACGGAACTAGCAGTTGGCCAACATTAACTTCAACACTACACGGTGCGAACAGGCGGGAGAACTTGTAACAGCCCCACATCGTCAAATATTTGCGCTCACGAACCCTCTTAATTTCAGGAATGAAGTAAAATTGCACGCTGTCAGTAACAATAAATCTTAAACTTTAAACATTTGTGTATAAGCATCCCCATCGACAAAACTCTCATCGAAAACAATCAGCCCTTATTCTCTCTACCCACAATTCATCCGAAAATACTCCCCAACAAGTGCACTAACATGTTCAGTGTAGTTTACTATAATCAAGGTTGCGATCTTGAAACAAACACCTGACCCATTTAGTAAATACATTTGAAAGAAATTTATACATTACTAGAACGTGCGGCAGGATGGCTTAGTGGTTAGAGCACCAGATTCCGAAGCAGACGGGCCCAGGTTCGAGCCCTGTACGCGGCAAATTCTAGCCAGTACATGATACGTTTCCACTAGGGACGAAACCGGTCTACTGAATGAATTGCCTTTTCTACATCATACGATGCTTAGTTTATACTGACATATGTAAATAATTAATGAGTTAGGTGTTCATATCAAGTTAGCAAGTTTAATTATAGAAATTATCACCGCCCGCGCAATCAATGTTCTATAATGACAGAAATTTCGGCATCGCCCATATATATATAGTAATTTAATTTTTTACCTTATACAATAAATAGTTCATATAGGCAAATGTATATATAATTGAATCTGTGTTTATATGAAGCTCGCAACCTCGAATTAAATAATTCTTATTACCACACGTGAAGTCAGTGATCAGTCAGTTAAATTTTAAATGCCAAACAGCTATGTTCACGACACTTTTGATGTTGTAAATTTAGCGAATTCGCACAAAGTCAAGAATAAAAATGATTTTTTTCGATGCGAAAAAATCGATTTACAGACATCTCTGTTGATAAAACCATCGATTTTCCATGCACGTTCATCGATAGTAACCATGCCTCCAATTGACCTTAAACAATTCCCCTCAATATGGGCACTAAATATGCTCGATCCAAATTTACTGTTCAAATTGTCAAGCTAATCAGTGGAGTGGCGATGGGCAGTCCATTAGGAAGCCTGCTTGATGATGTCCACATGTTAATCAGGAACCATCTCAATTAGAACCACTTATCGAGAACATTGCCGTACATGTCTGAGTTACGCAGATGGCACTTTCATAATCACGAATAAAGATGTAGAAACAAATGACATGCTTAAAGATTTTAACAGCGTCGTCCATCAAATTCAGTTACCGTAGAAGCGACAACACCTCAGTTTGTCGCACTGTATATCCTAAGTGTGTATCTCCGAATATCTGCTATGGGGCATATCCCACATTCACTTAAATAGCCGTATCCACTCGCATAATGTAACAGCGATGCCAAACTCAATTTAAACGCTGTCTTAAAAACACATATGAAGCTTAGAGGTGTGCAGGTTAATTGATAGATGTGAACTGCTAATTTGATAAGTGGATGCAAGCGTGCGCAATTTAAATTGGATTAATCGTGCATCTCAAGTTTTCGACAGAAAACGATCAAGAGCTATCGAATTTTTGAATGCTGTGTTGATGCCGAAAGCTTCACCGAGGTTTAGGGCTAGAAAATTATGTTTTTCACGCTTTTCTTCGTAGTAAATGTACGAAATTGTAAAGATTTAACTGTTAAGACAATAATAAACACTACACTTGACAGAACGGTAAATACACAGACTCTTAGCGCCTAGTCGATCAAAAACTAAAACGTTATCGACGCGACTGTTAAAGCTGCACCAGAAGAACACAACAGACTAGATACCCACAAAATTGGGACTGGGTGGTCAGGTATTCTTCTACAACACACACGTAAAAATGATTATGATTCATTGCTAGGCAGCAATTAAACACTGGCTTGAAAATGCTGATGTAAAAGAATGTAATAACGCAGTGAATCATTCGAGAAAATGAACTGTTTGCAGAAAAACACTTTTGGCAGTCGTTAACTATCTCGCTTTGACAGTACACACCTTTTTGAATGACTAAATTGGGTCGCAAAAAACATGCAAGTGCGACAGTCGGATAGACACGTGCTAAGAAACCGAATTGTTTGCACATAAAAGACGTGCACAGTTCGCGCATAAACCGGCAATCGGTTAGTCATCGCAGAGAGCCGGTTGGAATGATCCGCGTGGTATAGACACGTCAACGGGCGACTTGGACACACCGATTGAATTTCTCTTTCACGCAGACTGCACAATATCTGCTAGCTGGAAACGACACAAACGCAGTTTTCACAGGCCGTAATGAC
This sequence comes from Eudiplozoon nipponicum, assembly GCA_029291075.1. Taxonomy (NCBI): domain Eukaryota; kingdom Metazoa; phylum Platyhelminthes; class Monogenea; order Mazocraeidea; family Diplozoidae; genus Eudiplozoon; species Eudiplozoon nipponicum. The sequence goes on from JAQBSW010000256.1 coordinate 215,621, forward strand.
AAACATCAATTTCAACTGTCGCATAACATTTCACTTTGCCGGCTACACGCACACACGCGAAAGCATCAGTCCACATGTTGGACAAAATTCTATCTCAAAATCATTCGTTTTTTGTTTCTATTATTATCAGCGGCACAATTAATCTGAGTGTCAAATAGTAGCGTCTATGAAATGTGACTAACCGTTACAAAGCCTTTGACTTTCTCACTTTCCTACCTAAATATTGCTCAGTATGGCACCTGTACGAGACTTTGATGAATCAGAAAAATTATTCTATGCATTCAATGAAAATCACATTTAAATTTACCAAAATTTAAGTCATTGTAGTCAGTGTGTTTGATATCAATGGTTGGTGCTTGCATTGGTTTAGTCTTCGTGCTGTAGTTCATTTGGTGGCTAGCAATGCATTTACAGTTATTCTTCCAAAATGTATTATTCTTCCTAATTGTGCATGCTGCATTTTTGTGGTTCATGTACTTTTCGCCTCTGCTACCCCTGTCACGCTTCATTCGTCTACCTAGTTAATGTCTCATTTCAGTGTAGAGACTCGCGTAAGGCAAAGTCAACACGTTCAGTGCATAGACAACAACTTGAATTAAAGGCAGAAAATGGAGCCAAGACAAAGATAGCCCAAGATGTTGCCAGACGCCAAAGAGACACGTTCTATCTCATAAAATAGGATCTCTAATCGGACAACATTCAGGCATAAATAACGAAATATCGACTGAGAACTGAAAAGTACTGGTCTCCAATGGGCCAACAATTTAAAGCGATCTGATGTAAGTTGGTCTCTAACATTCCGTTGTAATTCTACATTTGATTCGCAAGCTAAAGCCATGAAATGCTGAAATAAAACTGAATTTTCAACTTCCCATCTATTCTGAGATGACCCATAGAAGTGGCCGAAAGCTCGTGGACTCTTCGCAAATCAAGGCAGTGGCTCTCTCATGAACCATGAAGATACTTAAAGGGATTAATTGTGCTTTCCTTTAAAACAAATTGTGATGGTCAAATAGAATTTAAAAATGTGATTAAAATAAAATCAGTGGAAAGTAAGAAAGAGGACTAAGGCTGATATGCATAGTTGACTTCCACATATCTAATCCAGTGAATATGTGGGTCGTAAGACAGGTTCTACCGAAGCTCACGGTGTTGTAAACGAATCTACTCTTCCAAATTTAACTAGAAGCCGACAAAAGTGTGTTTGTTTCACCTACCGGAAAGTAGAAACTTTTTTCGTAATTTGTCGAACTTTAACCAACATAGGAAACTAAATTGAACAAGAACATATTATCAACCACTTCTTAGTTGTGATGAAAAGCCATGGGTGCGGATTGTCACCACTATTAAGTGCAACTCGCGTGACCCTGAATTCTGATGACGAATAGGCCGCCTGTATAAATGTTTAACTCATCGAGCGTACTTGATGAAGAGCCCTGCAGCTCAGCTGAATCTTGAATACGGCTATCTGGATGACAAATAGAGGTCTCCGGAATGCATATTTATGCATAATAATAATACATGCGAGCTGCGGTATTCACGGTCCTACATTCAGTGAGTTATTTAACCTGCACTTGACGTCTTTTAGTGGACAGCAGGAAGAAAGCCAAGGACGAGAGATAGAACTGGATAGACAAGAACCTATACTAGCTTGATTACGATCATCCTCGCCAGATTCAGCTGGCAAAGTTATCCAGTCCATACGAAGCACCCGTCGAGAGCCATATGCAATAAACAATCACCTACGGTGTGTAGTTATGCGACGAATGCAATTCACAGCTAGGCTGTGCATTCCATGTCAAATCTGTCTTAATTGCCCCGCCTGTGATGAGAAACTCGCACAACGCGCTGTCACCACCAGTCAAACCAGGAGAGTAAAACCTGCACAGAAAATTATCAGGCCACAATACGAGCCGGCCTCCTAATAGAATAAGAAGAACGCGGCGCTAATGTTTCAGCAATCGAAGTAGCCAGGTGCTCAGCCGACAGACAGGACTGATGTGCTTAAATCAAAAATACTTGCCAAAGTTGAAGTTGTGACTTTTTTTATAAACAATCGTGAAAATCTGTCCTTTTCTACATCGCACAGCCCAGTTTGGTGGGACGCAAGTAGTCCAAGTCAAACAGCCTTACTTTGCCACAAACCTGTCACACCTGTCACCCGTTCGCAAGCAACGCAGACACCGCCTTCTGTATTGAGACATCCAAAAATCACTACTGGCTATCACTACATGCCACAAAAACAGGTACGAACTCAGGGGAAATGCATCTGATGAAGATCTACGGTAATGTAGATCGAAATATTATGAAAAAAGAAAATTACTGGAACAATGAAAGCTGCGTTAGTTAAAACGCAGATCAGGTAATTTCAATTAATTCAGTATTGCAACAAGGACATTCGTTCAAGAAACATTTTATACCCTTTTTATGTGCAAAAACAAAAAGAAATTTTATCAGATATAAGAAAATTTTCTTTCGCATGGTCTTCTCAAATATCTACTCATGAACATATCTTTATATATAAATTGGAAAGCAAAACAAGATAGAAATACGTGAACAAAGCGAGTGTGAAAAATAGAAACCAATCAAATTGCGTGCGTCACATCCAGTTCAAACTCAATGCTTGTACGTGTAAGCAGAAGAAGCACGTACAAGCATTGAGTTTGAACTGGATGTGACGCACGCAATTTGATTGGTTTCATCACTCGCTTTTTCATATTTCTATCTTGTTTTGCTTTCCAATTTATATATAAAGATATGTTCATGAGTAGATATTTGAGAAGACCATGCGAAAGAAAATTTTCTTATATCTGATAAAATTTCTTTTTGGTTTTGCACATAAAAAAGGGTACAATGAATTTTATTAAAGCTCGCATTTCAAAAGAAACATTTTATAGTGTAGACCGGTTTCGTCTTTATTAGGAACTCATCACGTATGGGCCAGAATTTACCGCAGACAGGGTTCGAACCTGGGCACGAAAGCTGCGGAAACTTGTACTCAAACCAATGAGCCACCCTGCCGCACACTACACATACTATTAAGTTTTTTTACTAACTAATGTTGAAAACTAATTGCTTGCATTCTTCAGCCGCCAATTGTCTTCGAGTCCTTCATGTAGGACACATTTATCACGTGTGTGCATGCATGAAGGTATTTTTAAAGTGTTAGTGTCTGCGTGTACATATATCTGTCGACATGTGCGTTTATTTATGCATTTACGTAGGCGCACGATGTATATACATCTATATATATATATATATATATATATATATATATATATATATATATATATATATATATAATATATCCAAATGCATATATTAATTTCAAAAAAAGGAAAGGAAAACAATTGCCTTTGACAAGAAACGCAACTATGAATTTCATATTAATTTGGTAATAAAGCTCTTTTGTGATGATGATGATGATGATGATGAAGATGGTGACGATATTTCTACAGTCAACGCCCAACATCACCAGAAAATCGCTTACTTACAGTTGTTGGGCGAAGGATTTTAACAGTAGAAGTGGCAGAACCAGTCTCCACATGTTTTCCATCAAACGCACAGTTTTACTGCCATCGGACGCGCCACAAATAATTAATAGCAATTGATTTTTAATATACACGAGTTGCTAGATTTTTCCATGCTTAAGGAAAGAGCTATGAATGTTGTGAAAGCTCACATTATTTAGAAGAGTGTAGCAAAAAATGAATTTGCTCTAACGTGTGCAGTTTTTGCGTGCCTCGTTGAAGAGGCTATTCAAAACAGAACTACATGTGCATTAGATATTCTGAAAATTAATTTGTGACAACGGTGAGTACAAAACGGTGTAGCGCCAGTAAGTCAGAACGGCGACAAGGTGAGACAGCAATAAGACCACACAATGAGTCCACGACAAACACGACACCATTTTAGCAGACTAATGTTGGAGCCATTCACAAAATCTAAAGTTAAGCAAACATTTCTCCACTCATTTGAAAATATTGCCAGCTAGCGTGTTCTGGCAGGATTGAAAGCGAGTAACGAAAAGGGCTTTCGGAAAAAGAAAGTTCGTGCCTATTTCTACAATGATGACTCGAAAAGCCTGATTTAAGACACTAAATCTTAATTTGCCTAAACTAAATGGATAAAATTATAGATATCGCATTATTCACTGCATTTTAAAATCTGTCGTGAACCAAATGGCCCAAGGCAAAACGATTATTGTCACTTGACGTTTAGCTAAGACGGAGTGGACTATAACACCTGATAGATGGGCCAGGGACAAATCATCCACGTGTCGGCAGCACTAGGGCAATAATTGCTCAGCTATATCCACTAACCAGCTGCCCAGCTGCAACAGTTCAGCATATTTACCAGGTCGATATACCAAAGGATGACATTTGGCACAACTTCCGGTATGGCTCGCAGTCATATGAATAACCCACCAGCGACACGCAGCTTCTTGCTAATCGTATCAGCATAATTATTATGCAACTTTTCAGCGCTAAACGGATACAATTAGCGCATTATTGAAGAAAACGTATGAGGCATTCGATTCGGCCAATTATCGCCATGATCGATCGTGCCACACGAGTCTCTCCATCAGACGTACTACAGACCCCTCCTGTCAGTGTTGGTCCTCGTGTGCCATGATTGGAAATATAGCCAAACGCTCCACAGGAGCCCATTATGCCAGAGAACTGATCCTTGCTTACACCTGATAGACCTACTAATAAAAAAGCCATTATTGTGGAAACGCGTGCCATCAGTTATACTTATAGGTATGCATGGTGGAGACGTGAAACGACGAAGATGAAGAAAAACACAGATCCTAATAGATTGTGCACTACAGAACACCTGCGACAACGTTGACTGCACTGGACGAAAGAGCAATATTAACAGTACACTGAGCAACCATATTGTTAAAATTAACTGTCATGATGACCGCAAAACTGACGTCGATCAAAGCCAGAGTACGAGGCTCTTGTTGGAATAGCACCGCCTCGCAACGATTTGTGCCATTAATTTTGGTGTTGGTATTGTCGACAGCATCCTTACACAAACACACGCGCGCGCACCCGCCGATTCGGCTATTCAGTCGCGGTGCAAGTGGCGTGATATCGCATTACCTCTACTCATGCTTCTTCGTGCAACGCACAATTGCACCGCGTTGCTTGACTACACGCAAAATGACCCAGAGGCATAGAGGAAGATACTACCGAGGAGTAGGCAGCCGGCACGAAACGCGGGCGCGCCCATTGTAGGACACATTTTGCTCATGCCGACTGGCATGTCTTTCTGCAACCGCACGCATCAACTTATTGCAAGGCACGCCACGCCACGCCTAACGCGTAGACGCAACACAGAATAAGTTTATAGGAAAAAATTGAACATCAGACGTCGGCTGTGGACATGCGCACGAGCAGTTGAAACCAGTCACACACTCGTGTATACATAAAAGAGTAAACACCAAAGCATCAAAAGAGAAAATAAATACAGAAAAGTCGATTATTTATTCATATATTCATATAGCTAAGTAGTGCTGTAAAATAATAAATTTAATTCCAAAAATACAATTTCTCATAAAGTTGTAAAAAATAGAGTTAACAGTACGATTTGTCCATAAATTTATATACTACATATATATATATATATATATATATATATGTATGTATCCACCAAAGCTTAGATGGTGATCATAATAAAAATGATCGCAATATTCATACGAATAATGATTGTTGAATTAGTTGTACTAACCAATGTAAAATATCAAAAGCAAAGCAATATTAGAAACCAAAACGGTTAAGACTTTTATGACGAGCTCAGTTCTTCAGCAAGACTGACAGACACTAGACGAAAGAAAGATATAGACAGACAACCAGATATCCACGTAGAGACAGACATGAAAAGCGATGACTCTCGAGTGTTTAAATGGAGGACATGCGTCGCATGCAAATCTTGGTGTGTAGAAGTAGTTGCAATAACACGAAAACATCAACAAGTGTACACATTGCATATAATAAAAATACACAAAACATTGACCTGATAAAGATAGAAACATTGGTGTGGACATAAAACATCAACAAACTCCAGCCAAGCGCATTCGATGTGCTGGCATAATTTGCAACGTCTGTTGTGCTACTACAGAAACTAAAATAAATGCAAAGTGAAAAATATTACAATTCGGCATAAAACCTGAAGCCGGCCACTGCTTTATTCGGAAACCAATTGACGGCTCACTTGCACAGCCGCCCATGACGACACTGTTTTCCAAGTTTACATGCCATCTGCCACCAAGGCTAAAAAAAACACCGCTATCAAGGTATGACAAGCCAGCATGCAATTCTATGAGAAAACGACAACATCGGCAATTGTACGGCCGCCATCGAAGACGCGAAAGCAAATCACCTGGGAGAGAGCATGTGTGTGCATAACAACACAGCCTCGCATCGGCAGTGCTAGGCAGCCGCCGTTTTGCATGTTACCGACCCGCTGCACCACCCAGACTACAAATCAGTTGGCTCAAATCCAAACGCGGGCTCAACAGGTGGTCTTCTCCGCGCTGTAGCGTTTAACATCATTACTGGCGGAGAAGCTGACAAAATTTCAAGATTAAAAACTACAGCATCTAACTGCCCCTAAGAAACGTTGTACGCTGCAAAATTGCCAATGACTAATAAAGAAGCAAAGACTAGAATGAAGAGCATAGCTGGCGGGACGGCAACACGCATCAACTTATCAGTGATGCAGATAACGTTTAAGTTGTTCATGTAAATAGAAGCAAAGTAACTAGTTTATACAATTTCGAAGGGGGGAATAAGAATAAGTTACAATTAATTAAGAAACATAGGATCACACGAGATAGTAAACAATAACATAGACGTGTCTGCTGGTGGGATTGCGTAAAGAATGTGCAAACTTGACAGGACAACATTGACTGATACACGAAATACAGCAATAACACGAGAACGACCGAGGGATTATCGAGAAAGCAGCTAAGGTCACGAAAGTCAACTAATGAGAGAACAACCAAAGTTCTCGTCTCGTGAAGCAAATAACTGTTCTATATGGCTTATCCGTAACTATCACCAAATAGTCGCAATGAAGCCGACCTGCAAAAGACAAGACCAGATAATTAGCAATCTATTTATCTGCCTTTTTTTAAATTACAACACACTCCGTGAACACTTCAAGAAGCAGTTAAATAAGTTCGTAGGTTAGCAAAATAATTCCAATGTCTTTGAAAAAAAGTGGCTAGAGCCACTCTCAGGCATACATTAGGCGAACAATCAAATTAACACTCCTCACAAAAACACGGTTCAGAAAATAAAAATAAAATGTCATGTCAGTAGATATGCATGTAGCAAAACAGCATTATTATTATCATTAACATAATTAAATTTTAAATTTTTTTGTTGCATTAGTTATTATTTTTAAAAATACTGGAATTAAAAACCGTAGTAAAGTAATCTATTGTGTCATTAAAACAATAAAAGCGAGCAAAGTAATAACGTCAATAAAAAATAGTTAAAGCACCGGAAAACTAGAATTTAAAAAATAAATGAATAGTTAAAAATCGAATATTGTACTTCTCAAAGAAAAAAATAGTTAAAAGAAAGTCAGTGCAAATCTTTTGACTGAATGCTAGTTTGACTGGTTGGCTGATGGAAAGCAGACGGAGTGACGGAAGGGTAACCAATGAATATTATACGAAATGGGGAAAATGAAAAAGAACAATAGGAAGAACGGATACCAGGTAGACACTAACGTTAGTTAGTTGTTCGTATGCTCAATTTAAGCCTTCCAATGTGTAGAGAAGCCGTGAAATGATGGAACATGCAACTGCCTCTCGAATTTCTTCCGTCTATCAGCACTGAAAACCAACCCTCCAGCTTTTTGGAGCGATCCCAGGACAACAACAATAACATGTTTATTTTCGATTCTGAAGTGACCCAGGACGCATATAAAAACAAGCTTACTGTAACAATCCACATATAATTTACTTATGTGCTAAACAAATTAACAAATCGTAGAAATTTTCGGCCTACCCACCGATGCGCCACAAAATAGCCGTTCGGGCAAGAAGAGAATTAGTCCCGCCAGCACTATCGCTTTACGGACATCCCATCTATTGTGAAGCCTCGAGTTCAACGTTACCACGCACCTAAAACTTACCCAGAAATGTACACTGACGAAAGTTGCGCGTGAGTGCCAGAATCTAGGGGCGCATATTGGCTGTTAAAGGAAACTTTGTCAATTAGGACCCCCAAAACAAATGTTGCAGGCAGATAGTGTTTATGGTGATTTTGGCGGTAGACCACCCATTAGTAGGAAGGTTCTGAATCTAAATCATTCTATCTCTCATGGATTTGGCGACCCAGTATTTTTATTCCATTAGGCATGTAACAATGCATTTGCTATGCATACAGCAGTAAAACATCGGTTCATAAATATGCTGACGAATAGCTCTGCTGTATGTGTTGTTGCTGCTGCATAGAATGCCAATAATTACGAACAGAGTGGCAGGTAGGCGAATTCGTCACAAGCAAGTCTAACCAAACTCCACATTTTCCAATCACAACAAGGCTTCTAGCACTAGCTCTTTGGTAAATGAGTAAATAAGGATTTGCGTAGGCAATAAAATGCTTAAACTGGCATAATTTAAAAAATGAACAGAAACCTCTTGCAAAATCCAAAATGAAATGGAAATATTGGTAATGCGATATTACGCCACTTGCACTGCGTATTACCACCAGCGCCTGTATGGCATTCAGTTTTGCTGCTTTCTAACCTTGCCGTGTTTCGAATCTAATGAGCAAAATAATGATCAGGGCGATGAAAAGCGGTCATCCAACACCCAGTTACAACTTTATTGGTGGTAAGGTTGCTCGACATTTTTGGAAAAAAAGTAAAATGACCATACCATCATTTAATTCCCAATTCGCCTCACAACACCCATGTCTTGTAAAAACTCGCTAGCTAAACAAGTTGACGGGAAACATCTAAGCACGTCCAGAAAGGTTAGTAAAACGAAAGCAGGTTTTGTACGCACAATTTCAATTTAAACAACGTGAATCAAGTTACTAAGACAGGACAAGTACCGCGTGGACTGAAAGGCTGTCTATAGGTAGGAAAAACAGCAATTTCAGAACACAGCTGTCTGACAGTATTACGCAGCACAATAGAACAGATCATTTTTGTTCTACAAATTAGCTGACCGTCAGCGCATCGAGTGAAAGGGAGTGCAGCGCCAATTCCTCGGCAGTGAAGGTGGCGTCTGGTAGGCACCCACCCACCTGATTTCAATGATAACTCAGTTCTGCTAAATGTAAAACACACACTGTTAAAAGAACCCAAAATAAATCAGCTGTTGAGTAGACAACTGAAAAACAGGACAAATGTCAGATGTAAGGAAAAGATGCATACAGAACAACAGGGCCAAAAATGTGGACAAAACAGTTACGATTTCGGACTCGATGGCAAAACAGAATCGCCTCTTTGCAAACAGCAATGGAGTTGGGCGCACAATCAGCGCTCAACTCCTGCTGAACCGGCTAACTCGTGTCAATAATGATAATTATACACGAGGCAGGCCTAACCGGAAGTTAACCGGAAGTGTGGCTCCATACGACGAAATAGCAAAATTATCGTCTTTCGAAGGCAATGATTAAGTGATGACGGATACGAAGTTGATTAATTTAGCTTGTATATTGCACACAGAGGGACGAGAAAAGAAACAGATATCATTTGTAAAATAAATTAATTCTAACTGTAAGTCAAAATATTTGGTCTAATGCATTTGTGTAACATAAGCCACACGAGTAAAAATATTAAAAATTATTGAAGTAAATTATAAAAACATACTGTATTAAGCTTCTAAAGAAAAAGTCATAGAAATGAAACACACTCATACACAAATATTTGTTTTAAAATATTTTCAACGAGAACATAGTTGATAGAACAATTGGACGAATGCTTTATGAAAAAAATGATTTAAAAAAAACCCTGTTGGTAATTGAAACAATTTGCAGACAAGTGGTGAAAATGGTGTCTTCAATCGAAGAGAGCTCGGCATCATACCACGCAGGCACCCGCACGAAAGCGACCGAGCAGACATTGCTTCGCCATGCGGCTGCAGCTTGTTCCGGCTCAAAACTCTTTTACGAGCAACAGTGCCGCAGCGCGACAAGAAAGCGATTTACGTTCATGGCTGCCACCATTTAAACAGTCATATTACGGCGCTTCACCCACTAGAAAAAACAAAGCACATTTCAAGCACTATTTACATGTAGCATGTACGAAGGCAGACAAACACACACACACACACACACACATACAACCATATCTAACTCTCATTCTCTTCCGGTAGAATAACTGCCAAGTATTTTCGTGTGATTTAAAACGGCGAAATGAAAAATTCCTACCTTCGCAACAAGATTGATATCAAGCCAAACACGCACACTAACGCATGCCAAAATACACACCTACACACATTATTGAATGCATAAATAGCCAATGACAAGTTTGTCAAATGTGAATAATTACCTAGTCTCAGGCCAGCGGCATCTGAAGGACTAATTAGCCAAGCGTGCGCTGAGATACAGCCGGTGTGTCGAGGACGTCATAATGATTAGAAAGTTGTGAACAGACACTACTTCCGGCACCCTGACATATCACAAAATTGTTGAAATGTAACGAAGATGAAAACAAATCGTCGTACGAAGAAAAAAGGTAACAAGGCAACTCAAAATATTATTAGCGTTCCAATCTGAGCAAACGCGACCAAAGGTGTGTAGGTAACATGCAGTTTTACGAAATTGTGACTAGGAATGAACATTTTGTTGTGTATGGTAACACTTAGCATATACTTAGCTGTATTTAAAAAGTAATCAGCAATGCGATCACAAACATCAAACTATCTAATCGCGTGGTTACGAGGAATTTAAACAATGACCAAACTCGATTGAAGCTGGCCAAGCGATTACCAGGTACTACATTGAATGTATGCCCTGAACATTTAAGGATCGACGAGAGCACACACAGAAGACAGAGCAATACATACTTTTTGCGTGTGTTTTGTTCTATGCCTAAGGAAAGAACGACTAAGTCGGTGGAAAAGATATTTTAATAAGTTATATAAAATTTCAACTCATCACAATTGAAACATGGTGGCAGGAAATCAAATGCATCTCAACCTACTTCAAAAAACCATCCCAAATTGTACAGGTGAGCAGAAACATGGTCCATATTTATAAAATATGCCAACATGCCTTTTATAATTGAGACAATATATGTACACAAATAATTGGAACACAGTTAGCAGATTCGTCAAATTAATTTTCAACGGCTACCAGTCACACAGGTGACTGTTCAAGACAAGCAATCTGGATTTTTGATATTTGGGATGGTAAAAATGCCCATTTAATTGCATAGAAATAATGCTAGTGTGTGAAACGTCTGTTGAGTAGACGACAATGATCAGGTAGCGAGTGGCGGGAGAAAGAACACGATGAAGCCCGCGGTGCACAAAGAACTGCGGAACTTGAAATTTACCTGGAAACAGGACAAAATACAATTGCGGCATACTACATAAGCACACAAACACATATACTAGCACACACACACACATACACATACACACACACACACACACACACGGACTTAAAGTTAAGGGCAGACGCATAAAAAGTGACCAACGCGGGATACCAAAATAGTTAATTTGACCAATCAGATACCGTAAAGAAGAATTGCATACACTGTTCTAAAACAATAAAAAATGTTTTGACAAAAAAAGGATATGGAAAATTATGAATACGTGTCGACTGAATAGTGGCGCTTTGATTATGTACTGGTACATGAGAAAATATTCGTCGAATATTAAAATTCATTTGCTAAAAT
>JAQBSW010000256.1:232500-236422 GCA_029291075.1 Eudiplozoon nipponicum
GTGAATAGAAGAAGCAGCCGTTTTTAGGAGACTACAGTGTTACACTGATTTTATTTAACGAAACTGAAAACTTATTTTAAAATCGTATACCACGGACCTTAACTAGGCTGTTGACAAAAGGAAGATTAATGAACCACATTATTTCACTCATGATCAAGAGTTTGTAGCACCAAAGCCTGTTGATTAGGCCAACGACGCATTAGTAACAAGCACTCTTATGCAACAAGCCCAAAATAAATCCGGTGAAGGGATGTATACCAGTATGTATTTCGACGTAAATGCTTAGACTCGTGTGCATTATGGTAATAACAGAACTTGCTTAACACGCGAAGTGTACACAGAGGAAAATCACATCACTAAAGCAGACAATAAATGCTAAGCATACGCATATGTCAACATAGGTGTCACAGCCAGTAGGGCGATGTCATGCCTGATTTCTCGACACTTCCAGTACAATTATGACAAACCTTTTCAACAGTCTACGGACATCAAAGCGCAACACCTGATCGGCATGTGGGGTTCATGCTGGCAATGAAAAAAGAAGAGCGGAGATAATTTCTGGCGCATTTAGAAAATCCGGTTATTATTATTAGGTGTTGCGAACCTAGTAACAAATTAGTTCAGTTGTGACCAGAAGGATAAACCAAAGGCAGCATGAACGGAAAGTATAATCTCATGCACATTCGTTTCGTGCTTACTGGCGACTCATCAGTAGGAGCCGGTATTACGCCCTTTAACCACTATATATTTGGTGGAAGAATGTGGGATAATAGGACGGTACAATCTCCTAGACGAATGTGTAAACCTGCAATAGTGAAGCTAACATCATATAAAGTCTTCGACAATGCGACTTCCACGCTAACTCACTCTATATAATATATATACTGAGTCTGTAAAGGATACTAACACTATGGCTATTGTGTTAGTAACCGATACCAACATTATTGTACCGAAAAGGTACATGGTACTAACACTATGGATTCCGAGTCGGTACATGGTACCAACATGATGGATATCAATTTATGCTATAGTTCACCGAAATTGAGAATTACAACAATTTCTGAACACCTGTTACTCCAGTAAATCCATACACTCTGGCCTTGATCGATATCAGTTATCACATTTCGCGGTAAGCATGGCATCATTCAATTCAATATATAACAGTTAAATACTGTTTGTTGCGAAGAACTAATATATATGCAAGTATGTATTAGGTTTTGCGAACCTAGTAACAAATTAGTTCAGTTGTGACCAGAAGGATAAACCAAAGGCAGCATGAACGGAAAGTATAATCTCATGCACATTCGTTTCGTGCTTACTGGCGACTCATCAGTAGGAGCCGGTATTACGCCCTTTAACCACTATATATTTGGTCGAAGAATGTGGGATAATAGGACGGTACAATCTCCTAGACGAATGTGTAAACCTGCAATAGTGAAGCTAACATCATATAAAGTCTACGACAATGCGACTTCAACGCTAACTCACACTATATAATATATATACCGAGTCTGTAAAGGATACTAACACTATGGCTATTGTGTTAGTAACCGATACCAACATTATTGTACCGAAAAGGTACATGGTACTAACACTATGGTTTCCGAGTCGGTACATGGTACCAACATGATGGATATCAATTTATGCTATAGTTCACCGAAATTGAGAATTACAACAATTTCTGAACACCTGTTACTCCAGTAAATCCATACACTCTGGCCTTGATCGATATCAGTTATCACATTTCGCGGTAAGCATGGCATCATTCAATTCAATATATAACAGTTAAATACTGTTTGTTGCGGAGAACTAATATATATGCAAGTATGTATTAGGTGTTACGTCTAGAAGATTGCACCGTCCTATTATCCCACATTCCTCACCCAAATATAGTGGTTGAAGGGCGTAATACCGGCTCCTACTGATGAGTCGCCAGTAAGCACGAAACGAATGTGCATGAGATTATACTTTCCGTTCATGCTGCCTTTGGTTTATCCATCTGGTCACAACTGAACTAATTTGTTACTAGGTTCGCAAAACCTAATACACACTTGCATATATATTAGTTCTCCGCAACAAACAGTATTTAACTATTCTGAACAGATGTTGTCGGCTATTCTTTGTTTGAAAACAATCTAAGAGAATGAATAATTATGAAATTAAACCAACGCATAATGGATAGCAGTCGGCAATCTAGGACGAGATTTCATCTAAGAACAAGCCGACTGTGAACCCATTTCCACCGAGAATAGGGGATCTGCTGTTTGTTTTGTAGCTCACAGCCAATTATGAACAATACAACACATCAAGATTTCTTACTGCATCAGTCGGTGTACAGAATAAAATGAATCACTTCATCTGCTGAGTCTTACGATAGTTGATAAGCGAAATAAGCTATCACAAATGTGCCCGAAATTAAGGAGAGCAGGGTTTCAGGCATATTACACATACCTTAAAAATGACCAATATCTTCGCGTATTCGGCGGTGTAAGCAATACACGATAATAACATAAAACTCCCAATCAGTGATCGGTTGGCGTCTGAAAAGCCTCTCTGATTCGACAGTCATAAACTGTCGTGCTCACATGCACCTGTTATTAAAAGGAGTAGGATGAAGGCGACTGGCTACCTAAGTTAACACAGCTTCGAAATCAATAAAAAACTAAAACACCACAAACACTGCATTACACGGAAGGTGACAATAAGCTAAGTCAGTTTGACGTTTCCAGTTATGAAACATTATTTAGAATGTCTATGTTACTGACACAATCAACCAAAACGTTGCCGGTAAAGGCATTCGAGATTACCGATATTAAGCCTGAAGACGAAACGACAAAACAGACAGACGTGTTTGGATTGATGGATGATGATGTTGGCGACAACGAGTGTTGACTGACAGTGGTATTCGTCCCGGCCGCCTTCGCAACAGCAGCGGCTCTCAGTGACTCAGACACAGCTAATGGGACTATGGCATCCAGACGAAGTGGGCTGTTGTCAGGAAACAGTTGCACGGGCTCCGGTTTCAAGTCTTTACTGTGCTCTGTTATACCAGATGTACGCTTGTTCAGAAATTGCTCCTGTTTATGTTTACCATTAAAACTGAGACATTTCTCCTCAGCCGAAGCATCTGTTTAGTGGTGAGAAAAGGAGTTCAAAAATAATCCTGGAATTAGAGGAAATTCTTACGTAAGACGAACAAAACAAATCCGATGAAGCATGTTTTCGAGCACTAGAAGAGCTTACAGCCACCATCGCAAATAAAGCAATTGGTGACTATTTACAGATAAGTAACTAATCATCATCATCATCATCATCATCATCATCATCATCATCATCATCATCATCATCATCATCATCATCATCATCATCATCATCATCATCATCATCATCATCATCATCATCATCATCATCATCATCATCATCATCATCATCATCATCATCATCATCATCATCATCATCATCATCATCATCATCATCATCATCATCATCATCATCATCATCATCATCATCATCATCATCATCATCATCATCATCATCATCATCATCATCATCATCATCATCATCATCATCATCATCATCATCATCATCATCATCATCATCATCATCATCAATATCATAATCATCATAATCATCATCATCATCATCATCATCATCATCATCATCATCATCATCATCATCATCATCATCATCATCATCATCATCATCATCATCATGATGTACAGCCAAGTGACTAATATTTCACTGCAGTATAGCCATAGGCCATTCAAGCTACATGTAAACTGTAAAACAGTACTAGGTCGCCTATTCCTATTGAGGATGGTTTGAATTTACTTTTCCTTCTCTTAGATAGTCTGCCAACCAAGACTGATGAGCACTATCTGCCCAGATGCCAGTGGCCAAAATTTCCTTCAGCAGCCGAAAC
>JAQBSW010000257.1:0-236394 GCA_029291075.1 Eudiplozoon nipponicum
TAAGAATGCCTATTTTCATTCCATATGGGTGATTTGAGAAGAAATTAAGAAGGAGTCCCGAATAAGTCTCTTTTCTAAAAATATCTCTTTCCAATCTGGGACCATTCCGTTTTATTTTCACATCCATAAAGGGTAATTCATCATTATTCTCTTTTTCTAATGTAAACTTTAATTCACCTAACTGGTTGGCTAATTCGAGGAATTTATTTAACTCATTATCACCATGATTCCAAATTATAAACATATCATCCAGGAATCTCACATACAAGTTTGGCTTGAGAGGAGATTTTAACAACAGATTTTTTTCAAAGTAGTGCATAAAAATATTAGCAACCGGGATTGAAAGTGGTTGTGACATACGGACACCTTTATCTTGTTTATTAAATTCATTTCTGAACATAAAGTAGGTGGACCACATACATATTTTATAGATTTCCATTTTACTACTTAACATAATTTTGCTACCTTCTATTATCTCTGGGAACTCTGTTAAGCAACGCTTCACACTTTCTAATGCTAATTGTATCGGGACATTAGTATACATCGATACAACATCCAGGCTAGCCATTCTATCACTATAATTCAAATTATATCTACTAATAATGTCAATAAAATTATATGTATTCTTTAAAGTATTGTAGGGGGTTTTATTGCTAATGTAAGATGTTTTGCGGGGTAGCTATCCATTTCGTGATGCTGTGCCATTCCTACATATGTCTGGTAGCTGCTGTTGAGATCCGAGCTTATGATTAGTCCCCGACCTTTTTCCAATGGGTGATGTGAGAAGGCTAAGTCGGGTCATCATACGTATATTGTACACAATGTTGCAAAGACAAATAAAATTCACAGTTAGTCCAAATTGACCGTGCTCTAGACGGCAACAAAACGATATATTTTCAACAAAATATAATGTCTTATACACAAGTAACTATCAATTCACGGTTAAAAAACTGGCCGTGCTCTATACGGCAGCAAAACGATATATTGTCAACACAAGGAATAATCAATTCACAAACGTCTGAATCGTGATGAATACGTGTAAATAATAGAAAATATATGATGATACAAGTAAAGTCACTGGGAAATATTGTCACTGATATTTGATGGATAAAAATCGTGTAAAAACAGTCTTGAAAAACATCACAAATAATTATTCCACTGTTTGCTAGGTTTTAAATTATTTAATTATAATAATCCATTGAACTATAGAATTTGTGAATGTGATTGAGGAACATCTGATGTCCTGATGCGTGAAATCATATCTGAATGCAAAGAAAAACTATCGATCCACATATGCACTATAATCCACCGCATGTTCCCTGCGTATTGCGCGCGGGTGTCTATATTTATTAAACAAAACCCTATTAATTACAATTAAAATTGCAGTTCAAGAAATCTCAATTAAAACTGCTTGAAACTAACAGAGATTGTTTCTAAAATCACAGTCAAGAGAAATATTGTGTAAAAACAGAGTTAGATTATTTGACCTTAAAGAGCACTATATTTGTCAAAATTGAACATCGTTGGGTTGTAACACGAGCCGCGTGTTACAGTTTAATCTAAGAAATAATTATATTTTATAATTCTGATGCATAAGTTGCAAGGACAAGTTAAGTCTGTAATTAATAGAATGATTGGGTCGAAGGAATTAGATCCAGGACTTGGGAATTCATTAATACAACGTGACACAATCCCTCAGATTGTTTATGGTCTTGTGAATATTCATATACAGGAGAATCCACTTAGATTAATCGTTAATGTACAAAACTCACCAACGTATAGATTGTCTAAATTTCTATGCAACAGAATTAGAAAATATACTTATTTCTTAGATTATACTTTAAAGAATACATATCATTTTATTGACATTTTTACTAGATATAATTTGAATGATAATGATAGAATGGCTAGCCTGGATATTTTATCGATGTATACTAATGTCCCGATACAAGCAGAATTAGAAAGTGTGAAGCGTTGCTTAACAGAGTTCCCAGAGATAATAGAAGGTAGCAAAATTATGTTAAGTAGTAAAATGGAAATCTTTAATATTTGTATGTCTTCCACCTACTTTATGTTCAGAAATAAATTTTATAAACATGTTAAAGGTGTCCGTATGGGCCAAACACTATCAATCCCGGTTGCTAATATTTTTATGCACTACTTTGAAATAATCTGTTGTTATAATCTCCTCTCAAGCCAAACTTGTATGTGAGATTCCTGGATTATATGTTTATAATTTGGAATCATGGTAATAAAGAGTTAAATAAATTTCTCGAATTAGCCAACCAGTTAGGTGAATGAAAGTTTACATTAGAAGAAGAGAATAAAGATGAATTACCCTTTATGGATTTGAAAATAAAACAGAATGGTCCCAGATTGGAAAGAGATATTTTTAGAAAAGAGACTTATTCGGGACTCCTTCTTAATTTCTTCTCAAATCACCCATATGGAATGAAAATAGGCATTCTTAAATCCATGATATTAAGGAGTCTTAGAATAGTGGATATAGAAAATAGAGAAAAGGAAATGAGGAGATTAAGGGAAATATTCGAACTAAACGGCTATCCGTCAAGTATAATAGATAGATTATTAAATGAGATGTTGCTGAGATTTAATGATAATATAATAAACAAAGTAAAGAAGGAAACAGAACTGGATAAGCACAAAATTATGGTATTACCTGATTCAAAATTGAGCAGAAAAATTAGAATAATAGCAGCTAAATACAATATTAAAACAGTTTTAAGACAATCGCTTACTATAGGCAATAAACTACCTAACCAAAAAGAAAGAGTAGAACCCCTCGAGACATCAGGAGTATATGCGATACCTTGCAAAGATTGTAATCTCAGGTATATAGGCGAAACCATGCGACCGATAAAGGTTCGTAGAGGTGAACACAAGACAGCCTGCAAATATGGACACATTCAAAGATCAGACCTAGCTAGGCATTCGAAGGAAACGGGTCATGAAATAGACTGGGAGGGATGTAAACGCATCGCGTTATGCAACCGCAACAGATTAACTAGACTAATTAGAGAGTCGATTGAAATAAAATCAGGGAAAGATGTAATGAATGTAACATCGGTAGAAAAATCATTAGGCCCAATATATATATATATATATATATATATATATTTAAGATGGTATACATATTGGCATGCAACCACAACAGATTAACTAGACTATTTAGAGTGTCATTGAAATAAAATCAGGGAAAGATGTAATGAATGCAACATCGGTAGAAAAATCATTAGGCCAATATATATATATATATATATGTATATTTAAGATGGTATACATATTGGCATAATAAATAAATATATATAAGAATTTTGACTCACACTGTTGCTTATATTTATATATATTTTTATACAGACTATGACTAAAGTAATAAATAAATAATAATAATAGAAAATATTCATGGTTAACAGCTACCAAATATCCTTCTACACACACACACACACACACACATATATATATATATATATATATATATATATATATATATATATATATATATATATATATAGGTGTTACGATATTATATTTAGATATATATGTATATAGGTATAATGAATTATTTTAGTCATATGAGCATATATTCTTATGCAATTATTTCTAGGAGTTGATTAACTTCGCATTGTGCTTACGATTAGTTTTGAAAACCATTAGTTTGTCCATACTCTCTCTACCTTTCTCTCTTTAATTTTTGACCTAAGCGTCGCTATGACATTCACTCTCTTTCCATCTAGGTAACTTGCTGCACCATATTTGAACTAATTTGTTACTACGTGCGCAATACCTCATACGCCATTGTATACATTAGAGTTCCCGGCTTTAAATAAAATACAGTATTTGACAGTCAAGGTTTTTGTTTTATCAGTTTTGAATTTTGATTACCGTGACATAGTAACAGTACAGTTATAACAAAAAAGGTTCGATACTTTCTCTCTCCCCTACAACATTCTGCACACGAGATGAGATTATGTATACCGGGAATTTGAGATAGCTGAAATTATACTGAGGTAAGGATTGGTCTGCTAATTACAAATAGTTGTATATATATATATATATATATATATATATATATATATATATATATATATATATATATATATGTATATTGATTTAGTTGTTGGGTGAGGGCATTCATGTGCGCTAGACATATGCATATATTGAGTTTAGTTACTGAGACAAATCAAAAAAATAATAAATAGAACGGTTTCGGAACGAGGTTACCACATTTGCTTATATCTTCTATTGTGAGTATTGTGCTGTGTTTATATGTTGGTCTGAAGGTGGAACGAGGATTTCAGTTCCGAAACGTAGACAGTAAACAAAGATGTGATAGAACCGCATCTCCATTGGGTCGAATACAAACTCAGCCCAATCGAAGACAAAGCGAAATAGAAAATTGTGAACAATCGGATATTTGTAAAACTGTCCATGCAAAGCTACTACCCGCGTACGCAAAACGCGGCATTGGAAAATATAAAGCTGTCACTCCGCAATCAAATTTCAAAAATAACTAGATATTCAAGTGCTTTTGAACTGTCTAAAACGCCACGGCTTCAAGTAAATGCAGTGGGACGTTTACAAATGTTTGAGCGGCCAGGACGGCTGTGAGTTAGTAATGTTGGTGGCCCTTATTAGGACTGGAATTACCTTCTCGGCTAAATGCCGAGAAAGTTGGATAATGTAGCAGTGCCTAGAAGTACTCCTAGACACTTGAGACTGACTCTGGTTGATTGAGTGGTGTTCCTTCTGTTGTAGCGTTGAAATCAGCGGCGAGAGACTGTGTGAAGGCTGAGTAATGTCTCGTTGAGTAATAGCGACAACATCGTGGTGACTGGCACACGTAGAGGTCCAATAAATAGATGCTGCTCCGTCTCACAAGTTGTACAACGACAAGAATGGCGTGGCTAAGTGACACTGCTTGTGCAGAAAGCCCAGAAGCCAGCGTAGGTGACAAGTCAATATGGCATGAGCTAGCCCTTAATCTTAGTGGGCAGCAGAAATCAAACGTGATTACTGACAAGATGGTAAATGCACCGTGCTTTTATAGCGTGAAAACGAAAGCTCGCACGCCATTGGTTAACCGCAAGTTTTTTTGTTTTAATTGGTGCCGCGTAAATTAAATTTGAATTTCATTTACTCAATATGCTGGCGAATTTTTCTCGAGCCGTTATATCACTTTCTCCTCTGAAAAAAGACAAAAATTCCTCTGGGCGAGGCCTGATAAGAAATACAGGGCAGGGTTCGAACCAAGTTAAGCAACTGGTTATTATTCTGCCTATAGCTATAAAAATATATGTAAATGCTGGGCTGAATTATGCTTGTTGGTTGCTTCAACAATGATATGATGCCAAATAACTACTAGGAATTGCTACACAAATTGTTAGCTGTGGTGGCCGGTAATACCACGTGAGGCAAAAAAGAGCAGTGTATGGATGGGGAGCCACAGTGTTAGGATTTTTAGACAGATTTCCACTGAAGTTGAAACTTGGGAAGGCTGGATCGCAATCAATGTATTTGAATACGACCAAAGAAGCTAGTGCGTGCTCAACGTTGCGGTCATGATATTCGTAGGGCGGTCACTTTGCAACTGATGAAGTTGAGATATGCATTGAAAGTAACCTGTACCATGATATGAAGCCGAGAACTACTTGGAGTTGCTACACAATCCGTTAGCTATAGGTAGCTGGTTATACCAAAATAGGCAGTGTGAGCTCAGGTATGAGCCATACGTTACAATTTAGAAATATATAAATGAAAATCAAAAGGTAACGACAAAAAAGTGTCCTCAAACTTTGCCGCAAAGACGGCATAATACCAATGGACTGTTAATAATGCTTCACAATTGTTAGCTAAGAACAGATGGTTATACCACGTGAGACAATTGAATGTGAGAAGAAAATTGAATCATGCCGATTCATAGAGGTCACGTTGCGTTACATAGGGCGCAAGTGGTGCGCATGAATTTAAAAATTTGATAGGTAGAATAACAAAAAATTAATTTTTGAAAGATCATCAGTTATGCGCTATGTAAAGCAATCTATTGCTAGGTTGAAATTGTAGGCAGATAGAGCCTGAGACGTGTGTATTCCCAGAATCAGGCGGTTCGATAAATGGTTTCAACCTGTCTATGCTTACTGATTTAGGTGTTGCATCTTAAATGATAATGAAGTATTTTGGCTATCTGAGCAAAATTGGGTAAGGACCGCGATACTTTGGTTGTTGTGGCGCAAAAGACAGGACGAGGCGTATGTCTAGGCTTCTGTTCAGACATGTTACCGAAATGAAGTCGGAGGCGGGTATCTTCGTCTTGTGGGTCATCCTGTGCGGGTAGTAGACGTGGGAACGGATTAGGCAGGCGAAGATCCATGCAATACAAGAGTTGTGACGCAGACGTTTTAATGGATTGGCCAGTACGGGAACGCATGGTAGTGCATCGACCCATTTGCCATTAATGGACGAGGATGCTAAAGCAGCTTTGAGTTCCCTATGCATTCTATTTACATTATCGTTAGATTGGGGATGGTAGGCAATCGTCTGGCGCAAAGTGCATCCCATGTACTGCAAGGTGGTTTTAAAACGATCCAATGAGAAGCAAGTGCCATTTTAGTGATGACCTCATTGGGTAAACCATAATGGGATATCCATGAAAAGATAAAACCATTAGTTAATTCGTCTGCAGAAATGATGCCAAGAGGTAATGCCGCATGTCATCGTGTAAATCTACCAATCATAGTTAGAAGATAGCTGAAGCCTTGAACATTTGTCAGATGAACTATGTCGATGTGGACGTTAGCAAAGTGAGAAGTAGTTCGGAAATGTTGCAACTTAGAACGAGTGTGCCGCGTGATCTTGTTTTTCTGGCAAATGGCTCACTCGACGACACACCGTTTAGCGTTCTGCCTGAGCCTGTAGCACCAGAAACGATTTGTAAGAAGTCGGACAGTCGCCTTGCTTCTTGTGTGAGAAATTGAGTGAATTCAGTCGAAAAATTTTCTCTGAATGCTGATCGTCAGAACTGGCTTGTTGGGCTGAGTTCCCGTGAAGTAAACAATATAAGCCTTCACAGAGACGACCTACGAACTTGGTGGAGTGACGAGCTACTGATCTTTAAATGTGAGTGTCACCACGCTGTTCCATACACATGAGGAGTGGCGTTAGTGCAGGTTCACTGAATGTCACGGGTTGAAAGCGAATAATGACAGTGAAGGTGGTTGTAGCGAGACGTCTGGCCTGGAAAGGGCGTCTGCAATGAAGTTTTGTTCGCCCTTGACATGAAAGATGTCGAATTGCCATTCGCTCAGACGAGAAAGCTGTCTTTCCACTCTGGCAGGGTACTTGGCGATAGTTGAAGTCGCGTTTCGATGTGCGCTAACTAATGGTGCATGATCTGTGAAAACAAAAAATCTGCTGCTACCAATGATGCTCATAAAATGGCGCATTGTTTCGTGGATGGTGATGAGTTCTGGACCCAAACTGTCGTATCTCGTAGAGTACGCGACCAAAAACTGATATGTTTCGGATGTCCGTCGATCTCTTGTTCCAACGAGGCTCCAATAGCGAAGTCAGAAGCACCTGTCCTGAGTAGAAATTGCCATTGCAAATCTGGATGCGTTAACATTGTAGCATTTGCTAACGAGTTGATGGCGAGTCGAAGTAATTCCTCGTCTTCAGATGACCAAGAAAGGATGACGTTCTTGCTAAGTCCTTTTCGATTCCACAGGTGCCTACACAAAGGATAAAGTTGTCTTGAAAGGCCGGGAAGGAACTTGCGATAGTAGTTTAGGACTCTCAAAATTTTCTGCAACTCGCTAGCAGTCTTCGGTGACTTGATATTCCTGATAGAATTCGCCTTTGACGGCAAAGGTTGAATACGTTGTGAGTGATATGATGCCATAGGAAGTCCACGGATGAATTTGCAATCTGCATTTTGTCCGAGTTGATCTTGAGTCTGTGGTAAGATAAGTGTGAGAGGACATTTCGTAAATGCTTGGCATGAGATTCTAAGTCTGGACTGAATACCATTATGTCATCGAGATTCCGAAGTTCGTTGGTTTGTTCGGCCGAATCATGCAAACAAATAGTTTGGTCATTGCGAATGACATTGTCAGTTTTGCAGTCTATGTGGCATATTCGGCGTGGACGAAATGAGTCAATGAAAATGATGCCAGGTCTTAAGTGATTGCTTTCTTGTGGCGCTGTTGATGCCGTTGATGCGTAGAAAGTACGGTCTTCTACTTTCTGCACCATACGTTTCCCAATCCTCACGCTCTACTACGACTATTTTCTGAGGATTGGCCCGTCAATTGTGGAAATTGGAACTCGATAATTCTACCGAACGGCGGAGACAGACTTGACAGGAATAAAGAAACGTCGTGTGGTTATCGCACCAGTTCTTTGGGGGTGCATTTAATAAAAGATTTTGGGGATCTGGTTCGCCGCCTATTATTACTTTGCGTCTGGGTTGGGAAAGTAGTTCGTGCGCCCACGTGATTCAGCTCAGATTTTCCAATGTCTAATCCTTCTATAAATTTAGCCATATTTGCTATTGTTCTCTCTAAAGAAGTTATGCTATCCTCCTGCGTGGAAGTACAATAAAATGACGAATTTAACTTAGGTTCTACGATCCTGAACTCTAACTCGCAACTTTCTTAGAGTTGGGGAGCTGCCTGGTAAACAATTTTAATGAGTGAGGAAGTTTGTTAAAAAATACAACCTTAACTTCATGATTAGAAATATTGGTTTTCTACCCTTAAAATTTCGATAAGGCTAAAATTTGGCATGTCTAACTGTGCATATTGATTTATTATCTGCACTCTTTCCGTGGGACCTAGGAAAGATTTCACTTCAACTTGGAGGCCCAAAATGGAATTTGGTAGTATCCTAATCGCCTCAAGCTTTGGATAAATCCTCGCTAAAATTCTGAAGGATGTTTCCTGAAAACCTTTGAAAGTTTTTGATGAGTGTCATAATCTGGAAAAGAGGAGAAACCAAAGCCTACGCACATAAAGAATAATTCACAGTCTCCGTCTCATATAGGTACATCAACATCTAAAATTAGACCTGACATTCTAATTATCTAACGGAATCTTAAAAGCATAAATTTATATATCAAAAATAAGCGAAATAAAAAAGAATAAGTCGACCTGAAAATTGAAAATATACGTGCCATACAAATATTTAAAAATTAACTAAGCGCTTACCAAAATCTACTTCCACAGTTTGACACGAACTCAAAAAAGTGAGATAATCTTTTTGAGCAATATAACCACAGGAAACAGGCGAAATCTGCTTCCACAAAATCAGAATGGAAATAAAATCTGCCTTTATGTTTTATCACAAAAAACTGACAAAATCTGCTTCCACATATTGGTACACATTAAACATAGGAGAGAAAAGTTATAAGCGATTTAACGACAGAAAACCTCAAAAATATGCTTCCACTGGCTAAACTTAAAAAATGGGAAAACCCAGAAATATTCACGAACAGAGTGAAGAACAGGATGGTTCGGTGTGGTACCGTCGATTTTAATGTGAACAACCTCATGAAAAAAATAAGGTCAAATTTCTTTATAATTGTGTAAAAAGAGTTGTGATATCAAATCAAGTCTAAAAACAGAAATGTTCTGAGAATCTTGGAGCGGCGCCAAATTTTAAACGCCCCGGCGGCAAGTAAATTTGACGTTACAAAATATAAAACAAGCTGCAGATAAGGAAAAAAATTACTGTTGGTGGCACTTATAAAGCCTGAAATTGCGTTCTCTGTCAAATGCCGAGACATTTAAGTAATGCCTAGAAGTACATCTAGACACTTGAGATCTCTCTGGTTGAATGGATGATGTTCTTTCATGTGGATGCACCGGGAAACTTTTGCGAGATTTATCATTCCCTACATTAGATTGGTAGCGGCTGTCGAGATCCATGCTTATGATTAGTCCCGGACCTTTTTCCGATTGGTGATGTGAGAAGGCTAAGTCTAATCATCATACGTATATTGTACACAATGTTGAAATGCAAAATCAAAATTCACATTTGAACAAAACGAACCGTGCTCTAGACGACAATAAAATTAAATTTTAACACAAATGAATGTCTTAAACACCAGTCAAAGTCAAACTAAATTGTCCGTACTCTAGACGGCAAAAGTTAAAACAGTATTCACCAAGATGAATTAAGAGAAATATTGTGTAAGAACAGAGTTAGATTATTTGACCTTAAAGAGCACTGTATTTGTCAAATCGAATATCGTTGGGTTGTAACGCGGAGCTGCGTGTTACAGTAGAGTTGTCAAAACCAGAGAGGTGAGTTGCTGATTGAAGGTTCAGAATTGTCTTGTTGATGATCTGCGGCAATACCGTAATAGGTGGCAAACGCAGATATCTGATTAAAAGATAATCGATTATGTATGACTAGTTGTGCAGCCACAAAAAAAAGTGTGATTGAAGTCCACGATGTTGCGATGACACAGCGTGAAAAACGCAAACCATAAGTCAGCGTAGGTAAATAGTAATGTAGAGAGAGCGACAGAATTCACACGTGGCAAGCAGAGCGGAAATGTTATGTGTTTGCATGGTAAATGCACCGTGCTTATATAGATATGCAAGCGCAAGTTCGTACGTTATTGGTTAGCGGCAAATTTTGCTTGTTTAATTCATACCACGTAATAAAATTTGAGCTTCATTTTGGCAACATGTCAGCAAATTAGTCTGGGCCGTTACTTAATATTAACCTAATACATTTAGACAGGAATATTTTTCACAATATGGATATCGGGTCATTTAGACGACTTCGAATAAAATGAAGACAGTAACTTCCTTGCGTAGAACCAAAAGAAAGTATTGAAATAAAGTGCATGTGTAACACCCTGGCTAAAAGTATGTGCAGTGCAATGTTACTAAGAAGACGAGCCAGGAAACAGAGAGAGCAGATAGTGTGGGTCGCCCTTAACAGGGCCAGTAAGGCCTTCACTGGCAAATGCCGTGAGAGTTTATGAGTGTTGAAATCGCATAGATATTCAGATGTCCTTCTAGAAACTTGCTCTTTTTCCTGTTCTTTGACTGATGATTCCATCAGTAGATGCACCTGAATAAGTAGAATTGTAGAAAAATGATGTGTTATTTGCTGCTCTTAGGCCTAGACTTGTCTTGTTGAAGACCTGTGGCAACACCGACATGGCTGGCACATGTAGAAATCCTATCAATAGATGATCGATTACGTATGACTGGATGCGCTGCAACAAGAAAACTGGTATGATTGACGACTAGAAAAATTATTGACATAGCGTGGTAACCACAAATCAAGCAGTCGCGTAGATGGTCAGTGAAGCTGAGAAGGCGACAGCAATCACAGGCAGCGAGCACAGCAGAATGTGTGTGGCGCGGTAATCACACCGTGCTAATATAGATGCGAAGTCACACGCAATTGTTGAACGGTGATTTTTCACATTCTCATTGGGGTGTGTTAAAATTTGAATTTATTTTGACAATATGACGGCGCATTAATATGAGTCGCTACATCATTTTCCTCTCTGAAACAAAGAAAAAGTAGAAGATAAAAGTTCCTCTTGATGAGGCTTGGTAAGTAATGTAGGGCAGTGTTCAAACCTAATTAAGAAATTCAATATTCTTCTTCCCATAGTTAACCAAAAATGTATAGTATTCCTGAGCTAGTTCAACATTGATATTATGCCAAATAACGACTAGAAATTGTCACACAAATTATTAACTGTAGTGGCTGGTCATAACGTGTGAAGCGAAATAGAGACGTATAATAGGTTTTGAGAGCCGCAGCGTGAAAATTGCAAACTGTATTGCAACTGAAAATGCCAGGTCTGAGTTGTAACCTGTGCATTCTGGAACGCTGCTATTGATATTTCGGTACGACCAATGGAGCAGGTGTATGTTCGACGTTGTTGTACATGGTATGTGTACATAAATGTGAACTGTGTAACTCATGAAGTTGCTGTATGTATGATAATGGCCTTAACCATGATATGAAATCGCTAACTACTTAGTGTTGCAACACAAAGTGTTAGTTCTAAGTAGTCAGTCATATCAAATAACCAAGTGGGGTTTCAAGAGTGAGCCATGAGTTGCAACAATATGATGTATGGAAAAGAATTAAAATCAAATGATTAAAACTGAAGTGTACTCGAATGTTGCCGCAGAAATGGCATAATACCTAAAAAACTGTTAAAAAATGCTAAACAACTGTTAACTAAGATCAGCTGGTTATACAACATGAGAAAAGTGAGTTTGAAAAAAGTAATGAAGCATATGGACCCATGGAGATCACGTCACGAGAAATAAAGCGCAAGTGTTGCGTAAAAACTAAGCATTTGATATCTATAATGTCAAAAAATTAAGGGGAAATTTTTTTACCATTTACACGTAATGCAAGGCAAAATATTACAAGGTTTAGATTGTAGCCATGCAGAGCGGAAAATTCCAGGTTCGAAACCAGGTGTGGTCACCAATTTAAAACCCCAGTATAAAAGGAAGTTCCGTGCGACTTAACTATTAAGCCAAAAAAGAAACGGCGAGAGCATTTACTGTGTGTGGCCCTTAAAAGAGTCAGAAAAGAATTCACCGGCAAATGCCGTAAAAAGTTATGTATTTGAAGCGTGCAGATGTCCTAAAAACCTTCTGGACGCTTGCTCCGGTGATTCTATGCATAGTTGCACCTGAATAAGCAGAAATATCGAAGCATGATTTTTTCGTTGCTGTTCGAATGCCTTGACTTATCTTGTTGATGATTTGCAGCATCACCAAGGTGGCTGGCACACGTAAAATTACGATAAATAGCTTATCGACTACGTATGACTGATGATTGGCGTGACCGAAAAATCCGTGACAGTAAGAAACAGCAAGGTTAACGCAATTCGTGAATTTGGCGTAGGTAGACAGTCAAGAGGAGAAGTGACAGCAATCACACTAGCGAGCAGAGCAGAATAAGTGTGTGGCTTATATAGATGTGCATTCGCACGCAATTTGTCAACGGCAATTTTGCGCATTTTAATTAGTTCAACTTTTTACAATTTAATTTGATTTTGACAATATTTCAGTGAATTAATCTGACCCGTTACAACTTTGTAGACGCCCCGTCTAAAAGTAAGTTTCGTACGTAGTTACAAGAAGAAGACAAGTCGGATTCTGTGAGAGTGGTTACTGTGGGTAGCCTTTAACACAGCCTGAAATGCGTTCACTGGCAAATGCCCTGAAAGTTTGTGTGAGTCACAAATGTGCAGCGAAAAGTTTGGCGTGACTAAGCGACTCTCCTTATGAAGTAACTCCAGAAATCAACCTAGTTTAACAGTCAGTGTGGCAGGAGAGCACGTAAAAGGAGTGCTCAGCAGAAATCAAACGGGACAATTGACTAGCATGGTAAAAGCACCGTGCTTATATAGCGTGAAAACGAAAGCTCACACACCATTGGTTAACGGCAAATTTTGCATGTTAAAATTGGTGCCGCGTAAATTAAATTTGAATTTCATTTATGCAATATGTCGGCGAATTGTTCTTGAGCCGTCACAACTGTGTAACGGTTCTTCTGACTTTTAATGTACGCTAACTTCTGGACTTGCTTCACTAGCAGAGTCACTTAGTCACGCCAATCTTGTCGCTACACAAATAGCGAGAGGGAGCAACATCAATTTATTGAACCTCTATGTGTGCCAGTCACAAGGGTGCTGTCGAAGATCGTCAATGAGATAATACTCAGACTTCACACAGACTCTCGCCGCTAATTTCAACGCCCCAACATAAGGAAGACCAGCCAATCAACCAGAGCTAGTTCTAAGTTACTAGGAGTGCATCTAGACACTGCTACACTAACTAACTTTCTTGGCATTTTCCGTAGAACGCAATTCCGGTCCTAATAAGGGCCACCAACATTAATGACTCTCAGACGTCTTGGAATAATTTGTAAATGTGGTGCGGCATTTACTTCAAGCCGATAAGTTTTAAAAATTGGCGACCGTGCTGTGTTTCTTTTTCCTCCTTATTATTATAGGGGTACGGCAAATTGACGTTAGCACATACCAAATTTTTTACTCTGGTTGTGAATCTTTCGTAAGTCGAGGTCTGGTAAGCATTTTTCTTTGGGAAGTCAAAATATTTTTTTGAGGGATGTTTTTCTATCTCCTACGTACAAAACTGCAAAACTATAACAAATGTACACATTTGTGATCTCGTCATATTTTGTGTCAAACTGGAAAAATGTGGACGCAGATTATTTTTATTTTGTTCGAAACTAGTAAACTGTTACTTAAGATTTTGTGAAAGAACATAATATCATCTGTTTTCCCTGTGCGTCGATCCTAATTCCGTCAGTTTCAACTGTGAAAGAATATTTTCATTTCGTCAGTTTTCTGCATTCGTCAGTGGACATCCCGTCAGTTTCAACTGTCGAAGCAGATTTTGGTGGGCGTTTCGTTTTAAGTCTTTTTATGCATTTCATCTTGCTTAAAAATTTATGCTTATAAGATATTGATTTTCCTGTTTGGAATGTAGATTGAGGACTATACTTTATGCACGTAGACTCCGCCTTCTCTCCGTTTCCAGATTATGGCAGACATAAAAAAATTGTCAAAGGTTTTCGCTAAACAACCTTCTGAATTGCAGCAACGGATTTATCCGAAGCAAATAGAATCCTTGCTGGGTCCCACTGAATCTGCGCAAATAATAGATTAATATGCGCAGTTAGACATGCAAATTTAACAAAGGTTTACGGGATGAATTTACTCACAACTTTATCGTCGGCAAGGTCACACACATGAATTTCCTTTAGAAATTTCGGCTCATTGTTGATCTTGTCAATCAAAAGTTCATCGACCCCTCCACCGGACTTGAGCAAAGTTTTTGGACACTTGCCTCCGAGCGTTTTGAGTTACAGGTCATTCACCCAATCCCAGTGCATCAATCAGCGGAGAACACAAGTCGCTTTCCGATCTTAGTAAGTCAGAGCTACGAGTCTCTAGCACGATGCACCATATCTTCACATAAGGACAACCTATTGCACTCAAGAAGCAAGCACTGGGCCTTGTTAGACTGAATGCTGCCCAAAAGGAATTTCAAAGGCTATTGGAAGATGGAATCATCATACCATCGAAAGGTTTATGGATGTCACCACTGTACTTAGTCTCCAAATAAAACAGATCGAACAGAGCCTGTGAAGATTGCCGCAAGTTAAATTCAGTGACAAAATCCGATGCGTATCCTATTCCCAATATTAACACCTTACTTGAAAATCTCAGCGGCAGCAATTTCTTCTGAGTGATTGACCTCAGTCAAGCCTACCACCACATCCCGGTAGCGCCAGAAGATATTGAAAAGACTGCGGTCATCACTTCATTTGGTCTTTTCGAATATCTTTACATGCCTTTTGGACTTAATTGTGTTACTCAGATCTTTCAAAGATTCATGGACAACATACTTCGCGACGACGCCGCTTACTTTATGTCATATCTCGATGACATAATGGTATTCAGTCCAGACTTAGAATCTCATGCCAAGCATTTACGAAATGTCCTCTCACAAATATCCTACCACGGACTCAAGATCAACTCTGACAAAATGCAGATTGCAAATACATCCGTGAACTTCCTAGGGCATCGTATCACTCAACGTATTCAACCTTTGCCGTCATAGACGAATTCTATCAGGAATATCAAGTCACCGAAGGCTGTTAGCGAGTTGTGGAAAATTTTGAGAGTCCTAAAATTTTATCGCAAGTTCCTTCCCAGCCTTTGAGGACAACTTTATCCTTTTAGTAGGCACCTGCGGAATCGTAAAGAACTTAGCAAGAACTCCATCCTTTCTTGGTAATCTGAAGACGAGAAATTACTTCGACTCGCCATCAAATCGTTACCAAATGCTACAATGTTAACGCATCCAGATTTGCAATGACAATTTCCACTCAGGACAGATGCTTCTGAGTTCGGTATTAGTGTCACGTTGGAACAAAAGATCGACGGACATCCGAAGCTTATCAATTTCTAGTCGCGTACACTCCAACCAGCAGAAACGAGATACGACACTTTCGGTCGATAACTTCTCGTCATCCACGACACAGTGCGCCATTTCACGAGCATCATTGGTAGCAGCAGATTTGTTATTTTCACAAATCATGCACCATTAGTTAGCACACATTCATCGCACATTCAACATAGGTTTATGACATGTGTTTACTCACAACTTCATCGTCGCGAAGGTCTCACAGAATATAATAGGCCTAGATTTCCTGTTTAAATTTGGGATCATTGGTGATCTTGCCATTCAGAAGATCATCGAACATTCCACCGGACTTGAGCAAAGTTATTGGACACTTGCCTCCGAGTGTTTAGAGGTCATTTAGCCAACCCCAGTGCATCATTAAGCGGAGATATCAGCAGCTCTTTGAGATCAAAAGTGACTGCTTGATCTCAGCAAGTCAGAACTACGAGTCTTCAACACAATGCACTATACCGGGTTAAGTGAGATTGTACGGTAAGTGCACCGTGCTCATATAAATAGTTTAACGGTAAATCTAGTTTGTTTTAATTGACACCGTGTAATGGTATTTGAATTTCATTTTGGCAATATGTCGGCGAATTAATCTGAGTCGGCCACCATGGTGTTGCAGCAGATTTTCAACAAGAAAATTCTGAGCTTTCGAACACTAACTCACCACTCTGATATCAACAATTCTACGCATCCCGGTGCATTCATATGGAGGAACACCAACCATTCAGCAAGGGCAGATCTCATGTGTTTAGAGGTAATTTCCAATATTATAACGGCTCAGATCAATTCGCCGACATATTGCCTAAACGAAATTTAAATTTTATTAAGCGGTACCAATTAAAACAAGCGAAATTTGCCATCGACCAATGGCGTGCGCGGTAAATTTACCATCCATAATGACACATTGGACAGTTTTGCCCTGCGCGCCAATCGTGATTTCTGTCGCTGTCTTTACTTGACTGTTTACCTACACTGACTTCTGGAATTGCGTTTATCACGCTGTGTCACCTAGTGAATTAAACTTAAGTCACGCCAATCTTCTTGTTGCTGCACAACTAGTCATACGTGATCGATTATCTATTAATCGGACTTCTAGGTGTGCAACCTTCACGGTATTGCCGCAGATCTCCAACAGCACAACTCTGAGCTTTAACTCAGCAACCCACCAATCAGATTTCGATAACACTACTTATGCCGGTGCATCCTAACGAAGGAACACCTGCCAAGTAACGTGAATCGGCTCAACTTTCTAGGAGTAATTCTATACATTGCAATACCACCAATCTTTCTGGGCACTTTCCGGAGAACGCAATTCAGGCCCTGATAAGGGCCACCGACAATATTTGTCTCATTATCAAAGGCATATTAACCAATTTGTAATGTGACACAGCATTCGCATGTAGCCGGGGCGTTTAAAATATGTAGTTGAAGGTTCTTAATGAAATGGTGCTCATTTAAAATGATAATGGTAATTATTTTTGTAATATTCGTTTAGCTTATAATCACTTCAGTGTATGGTCCTTAAATGACATTTTGAAATATATCCTGAGTACTCTTCTGTTTATTAATTTATTTACTTCTGTTGTAAATTGTTTCCTCGAAGAATATTTCTTTCTATTTTTTGTGTATTTTGTTAATGGATGGCGAGTCCCAAAATTCTCTATACAACCTCAGGAACACCAGGCTTTCAGTCAGAGCAGATCTCGAATGTCTAGAAGTACTTTTAGACACAGCAACACTACTTAACGTTCTCTGTATTTGTCGGAGAACGCAATTCCGGCCCCGATAAAGGCCACTCACAATATTATTAAAGGTCTAATACAATTGCCGTCAGAAAGTTTTATTGCATTGTTAAGTCCGAACAACTTAACAAGCTAGAATCCAAAATTAATTTGCCCTTCAAAAATGGAACAAAGATGCAAGATTTGAAAATGTCTTTATTAGACATTGAAAAAAAATCATCCAGCCTTTTAAACTTTGTTTCCTCTGCTAAATCATCTAAACTTCAATAAATGTATGTTGCTATTTATCAGTGTTTTGTGCATTATCATACCTAGGTTCTTCTTTCGAGCTGGCATTACCTGTTTATGACGCATTTGCAAAAGCAATATTTTTTTATTCGATGACTGCATAGGCGTCTGTTAGTAACTTTGCTGGAACTTCACTATATCCTTTGCTTTAAACTGAGCTGTAAGCATTTACACGGCATATTTGTTTATAATATTATGATTTTATTTTGTTTTAATATCTTTGTATTTAACGGCATTGACTACATGAATTGAAATTTTTTACTATCAGGATTACTAAAGACAAAACTTTATAGGCTTATTTTGCAATTGGCAAAACACAATATTAAAAATTGGAAATATATCACCATGCCTAAATAAATCGTTTACTATTCAAACTCACAGCAAGAAAGATCTTTGTTGTCATTCCATTTAAATTCTATTTTTGACAATAAAAATAATAAAAATCATGTCATTCCACGATTGGATAAACATTTTTAAAAGAACTCCATTTTATTTATTTTTAAACATCATTAATCAGCTTGACACTTTAAGGTTGAAATATGTCAGTGTATCAACTATAAACAATATGTTGTTTTATCATCTCTATTTCACCAAAATGAAAATTGGACCGGTTTCAAACGAAGTTACATGGATTAACTTTGGCATTTCTTCTGTTCTTACATCTTTTATCATACCTATTATAAACGTCCAACATTTTTTCATCTCAATAATCGATCGCTGTCAGCATCGAAGAATTGTATGTAATAAATAATAATAAAGCTTATTCAATCACCAAGAAATAGTCTGAGTCGAAGGCTTTAGAGGTATCCAAAAAGAAGCAAATACATTCGTATCCTTTGTAAATGGAGTACTTGAAGTGGTTTAGAACGCTATCAAAATTAGTGGATGATGATCACTTATTCAGAAACTTGAGATAATAGTCAAGACCAGAGAAATTATCTCTTGAGTTAAAGAAAAGGCAAATTTCTTTGTTAAGCACCCCGTCAAGTACCTTAGTGAACGCCGAAAAATAAAGATAGGACAAAGATCCTTAACGGAAGAAATCGAATAAATGACGCTGATCGGAAAAAGAGGGATTGCCGACTTAAGCCCCTCTAGGTGTAAAGTAGTAATTTAGTAACAACTTATAAGGACTGGAAAGTAAAAGGAAATGGTTTCCACCAAAGAAATCTATCAGGGAATCAAAGATACTATATTGATGAATTTGATGTTTATCATTGATTGAACGACTATGGCCGAAGGGACGTGAAAGCAGTGTAGGCTCCCGGTGTCATCGTTGATGATCACCTCAGTCGACGTAAGATACGTAGAATTGCCATTTTTAAGAAGGTCGTTTGATTTATTGGATTTATGGAAAACTTTGCATTCGATAAATGCGAATTTATGATAATTTTTATACGATCTGTCGCTGAGGTGAGATTTGACAAAGAAATTATTTAAATTTGTATGTGTAGCAATAGCAAACTTTAATACTAAGAATACACAAGATTCCTATATAGGAATGGAATTAATTCAAAAGAAAGTCTTCGCAGAAGCACCCGTATTTAGATGAAGCAGTCAGCACAATGATGGAAGCAGACTTCGAGCTGAAGTGAACATAAAATAATTAATATTTGTAAATTTGTTTTACTAAATCGATGCTCTTTATCCGAGCAAAATACTATATATAATTGATTAAAAATAAAGCATGTGTGGTAAATCTAAAAATGGCTTCTGATGGGTTGGAAACGTTGATTCAAGGACTGACTGCACAAATGAACAATTTGACTGCAGAATTAGGTATAATTAATCTCGTCTGGATGATACATTGATAATACATTCTGACTGAATTCGCGCACACGACCCAACCAATATAGGTGGACACAACAATGGCGACCGCGCCGAAGAGGAATCAGAAAGAAATATGCCGGCGTTTTCAGCCAAATCGACGAGTTTTTTCCGACCGTCATCAGAATTTAAGCCAATGCTTGCACCACTGGATGTGGAAAGGCCGCAGTTGTGGTTCGAAAAATTTGAAGCATCAGTTCGAGCACAAGAATTTACATTAGAAGCACCTATTGTGCGCGTGGCTGTCCAGGAGTTAGTTGACCGGACAGTAGCAGTCCAATTGGAATTGCCGGTCGACCTCACGTATGAAGAATACAAAAGACGAGTGTTGGATCACTTCCGAGCCAGGCCTCAGGAGGTGTTTTCAGAATTGTACAGTCTCAAACCATTACTGGGTGAGATGCCCATTGATACCATGGCACGCATCAAACGGTGGTTCTCCAAGCTAACTGAGTCTTTACCCGGGTTGCAACCGCATGAGGCCATCATGTTTATGCTGCTGGATCCTACCAGATACGGTGCAATATCCAGCGCCCAGGGAGGCCTGGAAGAAAGAATTCAGGCTCTTCAAAGTTCGGCCATGATGACAAACAAAGTGGCAGCTGCGACTCCACGCATGGGTCCGGTTACAACATCTGGCAGGAGCGACATACCTTACTGGAATTCTTCGCGGCATAATCAGCAAGTCCGCGACAGACGGCAACAGCCAGTGGCGTGGAAGCAAAGTCAATATATAAGGACACCAGCTTCGACGAATACATCGTCTAAGCGTCAGCAAAACCAGTATACTGCTCCTAGAGAACGGCCAGTTCAATGGGGAAATAGGGTCCACAATCTCACAAATAAGGGTAGTCGAGATCAGGACAAAAATATTAATCCTTTGGAGGCTCCGATTGGTAGATCGAGAGAAGACCAGCAGAACAACCTAAAAAGTGTTCCGAATCAGATGGCCTTCGAAGAAAAAGAAGTATGGGAAACGTTGCCACATGTAAGGATTTTTATTAAAGTTAAATTTTTAGAACTCTTCAACGGACAGCCAGTAATAATGCAATTGGATACTGGAGCTGATGTGTCGGTATTACCAATGACTTGGCCATTAAACAACGTAAAACCTACGAGAGCAAATTTGTGTCAGGCATCGGGCGCGTCGATGGTGGCTGCGGGCGAATGGGACACGAAATTATTAATAAATGAAAATATCTACCATATGTCTTTTGTTGTAGCGAATACGCAAACACCCTTATTGGGACTTGATTTCATTAGAAAATGGGTTAAGACGATAGACTGTCAAAATAAGCGTATATGCATATCGAGTCCTGAAAGCATAAATTCAATAAAGTCTATATGTACCCCTAAGGTGCAGGAGGAGACCAGTTGTCTGCCCGGGTGGTGGAAGAATCTTCAAACCCAATATAACATTATATTCCAACTTCCTGATTGCAGCGAATGTCCAGGGCCGACGGTCGACCACTTTAAACTATGGCTAGAACTAAATGAAGGTTACGAACCACCAAAAGTATATGGTGCTCCTCCAAAGAAATTAGCAGCAGCGACTCGAGCAACCCAAGAAATGATAGAAGCCGGCGTTCTTGAACCATCTTCATCTGTTTTTCGAGCTCCAATGGTTTACGTTACGAAAAAGGATGGTTCGCTCCGACCGGCGGCTGATTTCCGGCAATTAAACTCGGTGACTAAACCTGACCCGTATCCCATGCCGGCTCTGCGTGATCTGTTCCTACAGCTAGCGGGAGGCAAATGGTTTGCCGTGCTTGATCTTAAACAGGGATTTTGGCAAATAGGCGTGCGGCCCGAAGACCGATGGAAGTTAGCGGTGCAGGTACCCCAAGGTCATTTCCAATTCACTCGGGTACCATTTGGTCTTAAAAACGCACCGAAAGTGTTCCAAAGAATGATGGACTCTTTCGTGTCTGACTTAACTTGTACAACAGCTTACGTGGACGATGTTATTATATGGGCCACTACTGAACACGAATTACGTATTAGGCTGCAGAAGATGTTGGCCAAAGCTGTAGAATGGCGATTACATTTTAATCCAGAAAAAGTTCAGATAGGTCGGGAAGTGCGGTTCCTGGGTCACTCAGTCTCAGCGGAGGGATGTATGCCATTAGATTCGAATGTACAGCCTATCAAGGATTATCCGGTGCCTACTACTAGAAAACAATTGCGCCGGTTTATTGGTATGGTGAATTTCTATAGACCATATCTCGCAGGGATGGCGGTTACGCAGCAACCCTTGTCTAAGTTAACTAGTGCCAAGATACCGTTTCGTTGGACGGAGGAGGCTCAAGAAGCGTTTATGCTATGCAAGCAGAAATTAATAGACGCAACTATTTTGACTTTCCCGGTAGGTAATATGTCAATTGTTACAGACGCGTCAGATATTGGGATAGGAGCGGTGTTACAAGCTGACGGACGTCCTGCGCAATATATAAGTCGCACACTCACTAAGGCGGAACAAAACTATACCGTCACAGAAAAGGAATTACTTGCCGTACAATGGGCGCTACGGAAGTTTAGGTATTTTGTCATCGGTGGACACATAGACGTCTTTACCGACCACAAAGCACTAGTACATTGGAGATCACTGAGTATTGAGAAGAAACGAGTACACCGAGCCATTGAAGAGCTGGAAGAATACGATGTATCAATTCATCATAGAGCCGGGATCGAGAATGCGGCAGCCGATGCGCTCAGCAGAATTTCCGCTGTGCGGGTTTCGCCACTTATCAAAGTCTCTGAAGAACAGGGAAAGGATGCCACATGCCAGGAAATAGTCAATCAGTTAAAAAACGACACAGTGGTGTCCGCACCATATAAAACGTTGAGCCTGCAAAACGGCCTGTTGGTGCGGAAAGAAGGACAAACAGTGCAATGGTTTGTGCCGGAGTCTATAAGAACAGAATTGATGGCCTTTTGGCATGAAACGTTGGGACATCCCGGCGCCGGGCGACTCATTGAGACATTGCAGTCACGATTGTATTGGCCTGGCATGTCCAAAGAAATTCGTAGCTATTGTCAACAGTGCATTACATGTCAACGTTGTAAGCCACAAAAAAGAGAAAAGGTCACTCCAATTGCTTTCAATGCCACTGCACGGAACGAGTTTCTGCATATCGACCTGGTAGGTCCACTGCCGGTAGCTCGTGGCGAGGTAGCCTATGTGTTTTCCATGGTCGATAAGTTTACCCGATGGGTCGAGTTTGTACCACTGAAGAAAATCACAACAGACAAAATTATAACGTGCTTAGAAGAACGATGGCTCAGTCGATTTGGTGCACCACAAATTATTGTTACCGACCAAGGTGCACAGTTCGAGTCGAGAGAATTTAATCAGTGGTGCAAAGACCTTGACATAAAGCATTCCCGCACAGCCACTTATCACCCGCAGACCAACGCGACGGCTGAGCGAGCACACCGGACGATGAAAGAGGTACTGCGATGTTGGTGCCACGAGAGCCCGGGAACGTGGAGAGACAAATTACATTTGGTCGAGCGGGCCATGCGCTTTACAATATCAACAGCTACAGGATTCGCTCCAACGACCATGCTCTATGGAGGGCATATTAGACTGCCAGGTGAACATGTAATCCAAGGATCCTATGAGCGCTGCACCATAGCGGATATTTAGGAGCGACTAAAACAGTTAACTGAATATGTAGGCGCCACACAGAGACAAGGCTATGCAAGGCAACCGACACGCACTCGCCTAAGGGTCGGCGACTATGTCATGGTCGCAAAGGTCGAGCCCATGGCACTGCAGGCTGTCAATGATGGGCCGTATCGCGTGGACAATGTGGACTCAGAGCACAATACAGTTATTGTTAACATGCCCGATGGACCACGAGCTGTCGCACTTGATCGTTTAAGCAGGGTGCCAATGCCGATTCCTGAGAGGGGGAAGATGTAGCAATAGCCACCTTTGAGACTAAGAACGCACCAAGGGTCCTATATAGGGCTGGCATTAATTCAACAGAAAGTCCTCGCAGAAGCGCCCGTATTAGGATGAAGCAGTCAGCACAATGATGGAAGCAGACTTTGGTCCGCAGTTGAACATAAAAAAGAAATATTTGTATATTTGTTTGACTTTGTCGGCGTTCTGTAAACGCCCCGGCTTCAAGTAAATGCCGTACGACGTTACAAACTCGGTTAAGGTGCTCTGAATAGAGATTTGTTACTGATAGGGGGCCCTTAAGAGGGCCTGGTAATGCGTTCTCCTGAAGTCTTCAGAGTGTGAAGATGTCCTAGAGCCTTGGGTGGACTCTGGTTGAGTTGTCGCTCCCGTGGTTGAGCTGTAATCACGATGTGGATAACGTCGTGATGGTTCTGCAATTAATTGGCTCGTCTCGCTGGTTATACCGCAACAAGATGAGTCACGGATGTAGCCAATTGTTGGTGAAACTATCAAATCACCAGCGTAGGTATTGACAGCCGACAGAACGCACACGCGTGACGGAAGGCAGCATGCAATTGCAACGACTGACTTGCATGGTAAATTGCCGTGCTTAAATAGCATGCCATGCCTACTTGCACACTATTGGTTAAACGGCAAGTTTCGCTTTTTTCTCATTGGTGCAACGTAAATAAAATTGAATTTAATTTACGCAATATGTCGGCCATTAATTTGTGTCGTTACAGGTCTTTAGCCGACCAAAATAATTTATTAAAAATAAAGCGTTGATTAAAGGACTGACTGCAGAAATCAACAATTTGGCTGCTGAATTAGGTATAATTACGTCTCGACTGGATGACACATTAACAATAAATTCTGATGGAATCCGCATAAACGACCCAACCGATATAGGTGGACTCAATACTATGCTCTGTTAAATTTAAATAGTTTTGCATTAATAAAATAATTAATCTTCGTTTTATATTATATTAGTCTAGAATCTGTTTCAAATTCGCGATCTTCGTTTCTCTTCATACTTTAGAAAATAATCTAATATAAAAATAATGATATAAACCTAGAAATTTTGCACAATTAAAAATTTTGTAGCTTGATATTTTAAATTATATTTAAATTCTGGACCAATAGCTAGTACTCAATATTGTTATCTTAAGCTAGTAAAGAAATAGCTTTTACTTGACAAATTTTGCTTAAATTAGTTCTAATTTGTAGTATTTAAAAAGATTTTAAATTTTGACTAGTCAGTGCGAAATTACACCAACTGAATTCTCGTTCATTTAACATTAGTGAAACTCCTTAAAGTTAATAGTCCTCTAGTCTTTATAGATAGCGCTGTCTCCATTTTACTGCTCAAAATTTTTTCTGTGCTTTTCGTGCACATCAAATTTATAATAACAAAATATTCATTCAAAAAAAGTAGAAAAATTTCTTTAAATCAAGTATTGTATTTAACCAGTCGTCTAACAACATAACAAAACTACCGCCAGTCTCACACACTGACACCTTTCGACCTTCCATGATTAACGTCAGAGCATCACGGCAAACTGACTAGCGATGATCCAACCGCATTGCATATATATGGAAAGCGGCTCTCACCTCTAGTAGTCTCGCACAAATTTTACTTGACTGGATATTACGGCTGGGCAATTTCTATGCAGTCGAGAAATTTAACCGTTTGCAGCTTTCGCCACAGATATATATAGGCAGTACAATTAAGCAATTATTGTTTTTTTTTAAATTATATCTAAATATTCAACATTTACATAACATGCCCTCAGAGCAGACGATAATACATAATCAAATAAAACTTCTCATTTTCTTAATGTTTAAAAATATTCTACTGGTTGTATCTGAATAATTGGTTTACTTCAATTGTAACAGTCGCCTTTTGTATATGAAATTGTTACTTAATGTAATTGTATTTATAATATTGCAGTAATTCATGGAGTTAAATCAACTAAAATACTTTATCGTGTTTCCTATTTCTATTTCTGCAATAGATTTTAATGACGTTTTTCTAATATTTTTGAAGTCAGAAAAAAATTTAGGAGGCATCTGAATTCATTTACATTTTGAATAGCTCACTTGGTGCTATATTACGCATTTTAAAGAGCCTTGATTGTCATTCAAATTGATATATTACGCAGTTGTCTGGACTGTTTGACCGCATCTGTGAATTAATTATCTATAATTTTAATAATTATTATTATACGAGATCATTTTGGCCACAGTAGAGGAATACTAATCATTAAAGTTATGTAACTGCACAATAAGCACGTAGTGTTAATTCTCTTCTGTGCTCCAAAAACTTTGAAAATGACTATTAAATCAATTGGCATATTTCTTATTTGTATACAAAAATAGTCGCGAGATTTCAATGGAACATGTGTTGTTTGAATCCAAATAAAGATATTTTTCATTCTATTCTATTCTACTTCAACCGATACAAAATGTTAATTTATCTAATTTGCTCTGAAGACCATTACTTAAGTGCCCCAGAAATCATCCTCCTGCTCAGCTGAAAAGCTAATAATCACCAAGTCAATATAGAAACATTGTTTTTAACATAAAAGCTGATATTTTTAGTCCGCAAAATATCTTCAAAAAATGAACAAAGTAAATATCTTGAAAAGCGCAATGGCTGGTTTGAATCAGCTTCATCGAAAATTGTTAAAACTTTCAATCAGCCACAAAGAATTTAAACAGTAGGCGGCTGACATCTTGGATTTACTAGCGGTTTTATCTGGATAGCGTTCAATAGCCGCTATCCGGCCAAACTTGTTGAGCCAAGCCTATACTTGTCGCAATATATTTGCAGAAGAGGCTAGTTTACGCAACTGCTGGAAAAATCCAAAAATCTGGTATCCAGTCTCTCGGTTTTCCAAAGTTAAGGTCGCCTTGGATATAATAGATCGTCTAGGAGACAATTTTCATAATCTAAATGATGTCGCCGTTGGCTGGCATCGTTCCACCGGCCTAACTTACCACAAAAGAATTAATTGTAAGATTGAAACATTCAAATCTCCATCCCACTTGGTTTCGGTTGGATAAAGTAAATTGAGGCCTGACAACACAAACGCTCAGTCGCTAGCACGTTGCGTATAATGTGGCATCCGAATAGCTCCAAACTCCCGTCCAAAATTCGCAACCATCAAAACTTTATGTTCCATAGATACATTGACTTCATTTCTTGCCGACCATGGTGAGGCAAATAACAGAACTTAAATCCAAACAATTTTGATTAGTATGGTTCCTTTTTCCGCATAATTGCTCTCCTATGCTGAAACAAATTTACTTGCTGGGGCCGTCGACAGATGTCGTTAAATTACCACTTTACCCTCAAATTGGCTTTGGTTGATGATATCTCATATATTTATATGTGGCATTCGATCGATTTACTTATTAAAGGATGTCTATTGTCCCGCTGTCCATTAGAGTTTTGACATAATCTTATATAATAAAAGTTACCCTTTCAAGTAAATATACTGTTCTCCCTTTTTTAACGATCAACATGTCTTTGTGAATCTTCTTACGCCAATTTAGCTAGTATTCTTAACTACTGTATTTAGATCATTTCCAAAATGACACGAATGCACTCTATTCTTTCTGGATATCTTCAAAACTATGAATTCCCTTTTCTTCTCGGCGATTGAACCAGCTTTATTATGTAATGTATACGCGATATTGCCATTAAGCTTTGCATTATCCACCTCTGAAATCATTCTACGACTGTAAATCAGCAATGGTCATTCGAGATGTGCATCTAGTCGTTCTGGAGTTCCACAGAGCTCGTTACTTGACCCTGCACTTAACAACCTAGCGCTTGCAAAGATTCCAGCTTCGGATACCGAACTCAAACTCTTTAAATTTTTCCAAAAATATTGTCGTAGTATTCAGCATTCTAGCCACTTCAAGCTCTCTCACATTTCCAATCACTTAACTGCTACCTTTACTATAAGCCCATCTTAATATGATTGATCTTA
The DNA here is from genome assembly GCA_029291075.1 of Eudiplozoon nipponicum. Classification (NCBI taxonomy): domain Eukaryota; kingdom Metazoa; phylum Platyhelminthes; class Monogenea; order Mazocraeidea; family Diplozoidae; genus Eudiplozoon; species Eudiplozoon nipponicum. The sequence continues at coordinate 27,788 of JAQBSW010000257.1, forward strand.
AAGTCAATCCAGGCAAACCTCACCCAATGAAACATGGCTCCTAATCTAGCTCTTCTTTTTCGAATGCAAACTTACCCCAAATATTGAGATGATTTACATAGTCAAGTACATAGATACCACATTATTTAAGTCAATGGACTTCACACAATTTTTAAACCAAATCACATTAATATTCTTCAAATTGACTTGCTTGATACGCTTCAAGGCAAAAAAAATCTACTCTTTGAAGCACTGTATTCAAAGCTTACGTCCTACCACTCATATTTGACGGCAGTTAATGCTATTGTCATCTCATTTTGGCCTCCCCTTTTTTCCGTTGAGCAGATAGTTTCTCGATTCCCGGAGTGTCTCTCTCACAGTCTGAACAACCAAGAGCACCTTCTTGCAAATTTTCTATCTCCATAGTTCATTCGCACCATAAGAGTTATTTTCTATGTTCATAATGACCCAATTTGCATCTTGCAATGGAATTTATTTAACCCTATAAATTCCTACGTAACACGCAACTGTAACTATCAATTCAATTCAACCGTACCCACAGCAAGCGGAGACCCTGCGACCTCACCATGAGCATGAAAGTATTAACCAGCACTTCTCCAATAAATTCATAAACGACAAAACTGACCGGAATCGTTACTTGTTACTTTCACACTCGATATATCTTATCTTGTCCGTATTAACATCTCTGACCCCTTTACACGCTTTCGGAGTTGTTTCTCAATATTTGACTCTATCCTAGGCGATATGAGCATTAACGGTCGTCTGTATGACAATTGCTCTCAATTTTAATGTTTGTCATATCTGTTTTACTAAAGATTTATTGTTCTAATTCATCTACTGCAACTGAATACGATAACGAGATTTGACGTTCGCATTCCCGAATCATTTTGCATTATATAATAAGCCAACGATGATTTCCTAAACCGACAGCTTTACAGAAATAGGACCCGCTAAATGATTGCAACTGAAGTCCATAAATTCCGAAGAGTGAATTGCAATCAAAGATTAACTCAAGCATTCAATCTAGTTGATTTTATCCTATTCATTCCAAAGTTTAGTTATCTACACGAGGAACAGCTATAAAACTATCGAAATCACACGTTTTGCAACCATTAAGAGTCCCATATTTATCATTATCAATAAGGAATAACAAGACATTGTCTCACTCACACATACATAATACTGATTTTCATATCTAAATTTACATTTTTCAGTTGTTATGCCAAATGGTCATTGTTGACAAAATTTATTATTATTATGAAGACAAACTAGCCCAACAATTGAAAAGTTATGGTATAAATCAAAATAAGATCATGCATGTGTTCATGACACGTTGACTAGTAATTGTACATCAATATGCTGAACAACTGGACAAATACAGAACGAATACAATACAATGAGCTCAAATCTATCTTATTTGAGAAGCAATATTTTTTTCCTCTAATAATTAACTTTCAAAATTCAAAACAATTTGTAATAGAAATATAAACACATATTCAATATATTTAGTATTTAACTTATAAAATTTGAATTTTAGCATTTAATAAAGCTTCAGATTACCAGTAACTGGATCTATTATTGAAGAAGGGCTAGCGCCTATATCGAGTACAGTAACACGCCCCTCTTCAATTTACATCTTTACAGCATCATGAATGACGTAATCAATAAGGCATTTTCGTCGGCTTGGCTTGAAAGTACATAACTGCACTAAAAAATTCTACAACACTTCCGCAGAGTTGACCTTAAAGGTAACCTTTGGCTGACCTTGCCGTTCGCACTTATTAATCATATCCGGCGCCCGTTTTAATGATTGCTTGTAGCATGAAACAGCGGCGTGACAACACTGGGCAGCAATTTCTCCATTTCTCATGTCGAGATCATTTTGTATAACAAAGACTAATTTCGCTGCCATTCTTTCGTCATATCTTCGCAATGAGTACTAGAATATAAGATATAAATAATATAGTTGATTGCCACCGTTTTACAGCAACCTATCTGACAATTACACCAGGATTAGCAGTAGTCACACTACAGACAATAGAGGCATAGTCTAGAGATTCAATAATGTGGATTCATCAATTAGATAAAATAAAATAATTAAAAGGAACACCTCCTACTAATATAAATCCAATAAGAAGCTAACTTTAAGTCAAAATATTTCCCTTTTATTTAAGAAAGGTTATGTTAGCGCGTGTGTAGAAGTTTGTATGTTACCAAGATCAGGCGGTGCGATAAACGATTTCAACCCGTCTACGCTTACCGATGTAGGTGTCGCATCTTGCATTATAATGAAGTATTTAAGCTGCCTGAGCAAAATCTGGTAAGGTCCGCGATATTTTGGTTATAGTGGTACAACAGCAGCGTCGTTACGAACGAGTATTCTCATGCAATTATAGGGCTGCGGCTGATCGAAGATTGGACGAGAAGTATCTCTCGGTTGATGTTAGGACATGTTTCGAAATGAAGTTGAAGGCGAGAAGCTTCGAATTTTGGATCACCCTATGCAGATAGTAGACGTGGGAGCTGACTGGGCAGGCGTAGGTTCATGCCATACAAGAGTTGTCACGCAGACATTTCAATAGCTTCATGTGTACGGGAACGCATAGCAGATAGGACTAAAGGTAATGCATTGACCCAGTTACCATTTATGGACAAGAATGTTAAATCTGCTGTGAGTAACCTAGGCATTTTTTCTACCATACCCTTAGATTGGGGATGGTAGTCAGTCGTCAAGCATAAGGTGCATCCCATAAACCGCAAGATTGTTTTGAAACGATCCGATGAGAAGCAAGTACCTCTATCAGTAATGAACTCTTAGGAAACACCACAATGTGCTATCAATGCAGAAATAAAACCGTTAGTGACTTCTTTTGCAGAGATTATGCCAGGAGGTAAAGCCGCAGGCCATTGTGTAAATCTATCAATCATAGTTAAAAGGTAGCTGAATCTTGAACCGTTTTCAGATGAACTATGTCGATGTGGACAGTGGCTAGGCGTGAAGTAGTCAGGAAATGTTGCAACTTAGAACGAGTGTGCAGTGTGACATTGTTTTTTGGCAAACAGCACACTCAGAGACCCATCGTTTAGCGTTCGGCCTGAGCCTGTGCCCCAGAAACGGTCTGTAAGAAGTCTGACAGTCGTCTTGCTTCCTGGGTGAGAAATTGAGTGAATTCAGTCGAAAACATTTCTCTGAAGGCTTGTCGGCAGAACTGGCCTGTTGGACCGCGTACCCGTGGAGTAAACAATGGGTAAGCCTTCTCAGAGACGGCATATGAACTTGGTGGGTGTGACGTGCTGCTGATCTTTAAATATGAGTGTCACCGCGCTGCTCTGTTAGCAGAAATGATGGCGATAGTGCAGGTTCCCTGAAAGTCGCAGAGTTGAAAGCGAATAGCGATGGCGGAGGTAGTTGTAGCGAGACATCTGCCCTGTAAATGCGTCTGCAAGAAGTTTTGTTCGCCCTTAACATGAAAGATGTTGAATTGCCTTTCGCTCAGACCTGACATCTTTCTTTCTTCTCTGGCTGATTATTTGCGGCAATTAAAGGCGAATTTCAAAATTCGCTAACTAATGTTGCATTCTCTATAAAAACAAAAAATCTGCCCCTGTCAATGATGCTGATAAATTGGCGCACTGCGTCGTGGATGGCGAAGAGTTCTTTAAGTGAAAGTGTCGTATCTTGGCTTTACAGATTGGAGACTACGCGAATAAAAACTGATTAGCTTCCGAACTCCATCGATCTCTTTTTCCAAAGTGGCCTCAATAGCGAACTGAGAAATATCTGTAGTGAGTAGAAATAGTCGTTGAAAATCTGGATGCGTTTGTATTGTAGCGTTTTCTAACGAGTTGATGGCGAGTCGAAGTAATTCCTCGTCTTGAGATAACCAAAAAATGATGAAGTTCTTATTAAGTCTTTTACGATTTCACAGGTGCTTACACAACGGATAAATTTGTCGTGATAGGCAGCGAAGGAACTTGCGATATTAGTTAAGGATACACGAAATTTTCTGATGCTAACTTACAGTCTTTGGTGACGATGTTCTTGATTGAAATTGCCTTCGACGGCAAAGGTCGAATACCTTGTGTCGTAATACGATGCCCAAAAAAATCCACGGATGTAGTTGCGACCTGTGTCTTGTCGCAGTTGAATTTGAGTCCGTGGTTAGATAAGTTTGAGAGGCAATTTGTTAAATGCTTAGCATGAGATTCCATGTCTGTACTGAAAACCATTGTGTCACCAAGATATTACATAGAGTAAGCAGCGTCGTCTCAAAGTATGTTGTCCATGAATCTTTTAAATGTCTCAGTAGCACAGCTGAGACCAAAAGGCATGTAGGGATATTCAAAATGGCCAAATGGAGTTCTTACAGCAATCTTTACAATAACTTCTGGCGCTACCGTGTTGTGAGGGAAGACTTATCTGAGGTCAGTCACTAAGAAGAAATTGCTACCACTGACTTTTTTTAGTAAAGTGTTAATATTGGGAATATGATATGCATCGAATTTTAGAATAGAATAGAATATCTTTATTTGGATTCAAACCACACATATTCCATCAAATAATAAAATTGGAAAATGTACAATATATATTTAAAAAATTATCACATCACAATAATTGTGCAATTAATCTCATGTAGATAAGTATATCTCACTAGTTGTACTATACAATATAACAATATCAGAAAGTTCGACTGAAAAGAATAATATATACATCATCAAATTAGGAACAATTAAGGTATAATTCGAGTGTAACATTATGCAAAAATTGAGAACCATGACTAGCAATTGATTGTATGTAATGTTAACTAATTTGAAGATATAGTGCATAACATTTCAATTATAATAATACAAAACTTGGAAATAAAAATCTCAAGAAAATCTGTTTCCGATAACAATTATCCTTGTCTTTTATTCAACCATGAGAAAGTATTATCATAATCAAAATAAAAAATATCAGCAGGATTGCAGACTTTTTCAAGTTCAGTAGATAAAATTTTAAAAGACATCTTAGATGGAGGCATTTCTCTAAGCCCCTTCGGCAATTGGTTATAAATTTTGTAGATTTTCGAGAAAGAGAATAACTTGCTCGCTACATTCCCCACCAAAGGAGGAGATATTGCCAAATGTCCAGATCTAGTTCCAACTTCATGACTCTTTCTTATCGGAGTCATATAGGCACCAGTCCACTGGTTCAAATGGAAAACTTTTATACAATAGCACATCCTCCGAAACCACAAAGATTGCAATGACACAAACTGTAATCTAGAGGCGTATATAGTGCAAGAAATAGGACTAATATGTTTCACAACTTTTCTTTGTACAGCTTCTATCTTATTAGACAAACCCTTTTTTAATGGATTCCAAGTAGCGACAGCATATTCTAGTACCGGTCTAATCCATATTATATACATTTGAAGTTTTATATCATTTGATAAGATATTTCGATTTATTAGTGCCCATCTTTTCTTGGCACTGCCTACTATACTTTCAATATGTCTCTCAGCAGAAGCTGTACATTGAATAGTTATGCCTAAATCCTTAATTTCTTGCATAAGTTTAATCTCAAACACATCATTAATCACAGCATCATGAAAATAAACATAATGAAAGTTTGTTCTGTTACCTATTTTTAAAGCTCTCGTCTTTTTATTGTTTATTCTCAGCCCTAGTGTAATCAAATATTTACTCAAATCATACAAATCTAATGTCACATTATTTTTGGAGAATTCGACATTCTTTGGATCAATTGGGAAGATTAATTTTAAATCATCAGCGAATTTGCAAACTCGACCGTTAAGGATCTTAGTTTCCAAATGTGCAAATACAATTTTAAATAAAATTGGCCCCAAGCTTGATCCCTGTGGAACTCCACTCGTTACTCGTTTCGATTTTGATATCAAATCGTTTACTTGAATACTCATTCGTCGATTATATAGATAGTATTTAAGTAATCTAAAAATATTCGGATCAATATTCAACAAACTAATCGCATTCAAAATAGCATCAAAAGATATAGAGTCAAAAGCTTTTGAGATATCTATAAATACAATTAATGCATCTAACTTATTCTCGTCTAATGTAATTACATGTTTCCACATGGAAAGCATATTAGTAGTTGTCGATCTACCTTTCGTAAAGCCATGTTGACATAAGTCAAAATCAGCCGGTAACATACGTTCTAAATGATCTAGTATCAATCGTTCTATTATCTTCAAAAACGAAGGGATAATAGAGATTAATCTATAATCACTGGCGCACGTTGGCTTACTTACTTTTGGCAACGGCTTAGCTACTATCGTTAGTATATCGATTGGTAATTTCCCATTCTTCAAAATTCTATTTATAAAGTTGCAGAGCACATTCCTAAATGTTAAGGGTAATTGAAGCAGATTATCAATCGAAATACCAAGGTGATCTTTTTGTTTTTTTGATTTGATTTTTAACATCAATTTTATCAATTCATCACTGTCAATAACAAGTCCTGGTTCCTGGTCTCCCAAAGGGTCAGATAGTTCTATAAAATTTCTTTCATTCTGTGGATTGCATATCAAATTGCCAAATACTTCCTCCAATTCACAGAGAAATTCATACTCAGTTTTATCCACAGGTAGTATAAGCTTTAACTTTTCCTTGTATTTACTGTAATCTGTGAGGAGTTTGAATCCTAATCTAGGATTACTCTTCATTTTGGCCAAAATAATTCGTTCTGATCTTTGACGAATTATTAGCAGTGATGAATTAATTTCGTTATCAATGGAATCTAACCTCATTTGTTTAATACTATTAATAAGACTACACTTTATTATATTATCTCGTTTAATTCTTAGTTTACACAATTTCCTATTAATTCGTTTCGGTATAATGTCCGTAAACGTAGATGCCTGAAATAAAATAGATAATAACGATGAAACAGAAGAAACAAATTCATCAGTATTCAAGAAATAAAAACTCTCATAATCAATCAGTATACTTAATTCTCTAAAAAAATTCCAGTTGATTCTGGAACAGTGCACGTGTGCATTTTCAAAACTTAGTTTCTGTGTTATGCCACTCAAGATGTTCCATTGTAAAATAATTTGTTTGCGATCCAATTCTTTGAAATAATTGACAACATCATAACTGTGCGTTTTCACCATTTCAATTTCTAAGTATATATGATCTAAGCATTGCGAACCTCTAGTTGATTCATTTATAATCTGCTTGAGATCATGGTTAGAAAAAAATTGGTTATTTCACAGTCCTGTAACTTATTAAAGTCACCTACCACTACATTATAGCCATGGCAGTCAAAGATAGATTGAAAAGAATTGGTAAATGTTTGATCATCAAATAAAGTAGCATACGGCGGTCTGTAAACCGCTGTTAAGATCAGATTATCAAATTGTATAGATAAGAAATCAATGATAGCATTATCATCACTAGTATGTAAAATTTTCGCCTTAAATACAGATTTACTATAAATGAGTACTCCTCCACCTCTTTTATCCAGCGATCTGTCCTTTCTGAATAAAGAATAGTGAGGAATATCAAATTCATGGTTTTTAATATCCTTGTTAAGCCAGGTTTCAGATAATATTATAAAATCGAAATCGTTACTTATCATAAAATTACACATCAAATAGTTCTTATGTTTAACACTTCGAAAGTTAGCATAAAATAAAGTAAATGTAGAAAGCGACTTATCTAAACAAGTATCGACTTTTACTGATTCAACCTTGTTGGCTTCTTTACTATTCGTTTCCCGGGCTTTGAGGCCATGCTTCCTCTCCCCCCGCTGTCCACAACATTTAGTAACGATACATCGTTTTTTGTTTTTTTATCTTCTCTTGATAAATTCCTTATAATATCGTGGTCAGAAATAGATGGCTTCCGCTCCTGGTTGTTCTTTAGCTTTTTTGCTTTTGCCAACTTTCGTTTGATAAATGTTTTGTCACGTCCAATAAATATGCTATGAAAACTCGGATTCTCACCTTTCCTTTTACTGATGGCCTTGATCTGCATATTTGTTGGCCTCTTTGATAACTTTATAACCACCGGTCTTGGACGATGGGATCTTTTTCCAACTCTAAAACATTTAGCGATGTCAGCATGCGTCTCATCCTTGATCAGGACGTTTAATTTCTCGACATCTTTCACATCAGCATTTTCATCAAGATTAAATAAAATTAGCTGTTCTTGTTTGCTAATCCGCGCTGATACTTCATTCGCTAATATGTTTATTATTTCTTCGCCTGATATTTTATTCTTGATTGGTGTGTCATTTTCCACTGTTATTTCAGCCAACTCAACCCATGGCTGAACATCAGTCTTTAATTTATCTAATTTCGTATGTAACACATCAGTCAATTCAACAATTTGCGCGCTTAAAGATTCATTTTTCTTTTCCGCTAATTCCAATTTTGCCGTATACGCATCAACGTCTGTTTCCAGTTTTGACATTCTATTCTTAATACGATTATTCTCATCCTTCAGCGCCTTCACAGAGTTCTGAAGGTCCGAAACGATTTTCTCAAGATCGGTATGCGACAAAATCGGAGCCATTTCAAACCGCGCGCCGTGAATTTTTTTCTACCATACCCTTAGATTGGGGATGGTAGTCAGTCGTCAAGCATAAGGTGCATCCCATAAACCGCAATATTGTTTTGAAACGATCCGATGAGAAGCAAGTACCTCTATCAGTAATGAACTTTTAGGAAACACCACAATGTGCTATCAATGCAGAAATAAAACCGTTAGTGACTTCTTTTGCAGAGATTATGCCAGGAGGTAAAGCCGCAGGCCATTGTGTAAATCTATCAATCATAGTTAAAAGGTAGCTGAATCTTGAACCGTTTTCAGATGAACTATGTCGATGTGGACAGTGGCTAGGCGTGAAGTAGTCAGGAAATGTTGCAACTTAGAACGAGTGTGCAGTGTGACATTGTTTTTTGGCAAACAGCACACTCAGAGACCCATCGTTTAGCGTTCGGCCTGAGCCTGTGCCCCAGAAACGGTCTGTAAGAAGTCTGACAGTCGTCTTGCTTCCTGGGTGAGAAATTGAGTGAATTCAGTCGAAAACATTTCTCTGAAGGCTTGTCGGCAGAACTGGCCTGTTGGACCGCGTACCCGTGGAGTAAACAATGGGTAAGCCTTCTCCAGAGACGGCATATGAACTTGGTGGGTTTGACGTGCTGCTGATCTTTAAATATGAGTGTCACCGCGCTGCTCTGTTAGCAGAAATGATGGCGATAGTGCAGGTTCCCTGAAAGTCGCAGAGTTGAAAGCGAATAGCGATGGCGGAGGTAGTTGTAGCGAGACATCTGCCCTGTAAATGCGTCTGCAAGAAGTTTTGTTCGCCCTTAACATGAAAGATGTTGAATTGCCTTTCGCTCAGACGTGACATCTTTCTTTCTTCTCTGGCTGATTATTTGCGGCAATTAAAGGCGAATTTCAAAATTCGCTAACTAATGTTGCATTCTCTATAAAAACAAAAAATCTGCCGCTGTCAATGATGCTGATAAAGTGGCGCACTGCGTCGTGGATGGCGAAGAGTTCTTTAAGCGAATGTGTCGTATCTTGGCTTTACAGATTGGAGACTACGCGAATAAAAACTGATAAGCTTCCGAACTCCATCGATCTCTTTTTCCAAAGTGGCCTCAATAGCGAACTGAGAAATATCTGTAGTGAGTAGAAATAGTCGTTGAAAATCTGGATGCGTTTGTATTGTAGCGTTTTCTAACGAGTTGATGGCGAGTCGAAGTAATTCCTCGTCTTGAGATAACCAAAAAATGATGAAGTTCTTTTTAAGTCCTTTACGATTTCACAGGTGCTTACACAACGGATAAATTTGTCGTGATAGGCAGCGAAGGAACTTGCGATATTAGTTAAGGATACACGAAATTTTCTGATGCTAACTTACAGTCTTTGGTGACGATGTTCTTGATTGAAATTGCCTTCGACGGCAAAGGTCGAATACCTTGTGTCGTAATACGATGCCCTAGAAAATCCACGGATGTAGTTGCAATCTGTGTCTTGTCACAGTAGATCTTGAGTCCGTGGTTGGATAAGTCTGAGAGGCAATTTGTTAAATGCTTAGCATGAGATTCCATGTCTGTACTGAAAACCATTGTGTCACCAAGATATTACATAGAGTAAGCAGCGTCGTCTCAAAGTATGTTGTCCATGAATCTTTTAAATGTTTCAGTAGCACAGCTGAGACCAAAAGGCATGTAGGGATATTCAAAATGGCCAAATGGAGTTCTTACAGCAATCTTTACAATAACTTCTGGCGCTACCGTGGTGTGAGGGAAGACTTATCTGAGGTCAGTCACTAAGAAGAAATTGCTACCACTGACTTTTTCGAGTAAAGTGTTAATATTGGGAATATGATATGCATCGAATTTTAGAATAGAATAAAATATCTTTATTTGGATTCAAACCACACATATTCCATCAAATAATAAAATTGGAAAATGTACAATATATATTTAAAAAATTATCACATCACAATAATTGTGCAATTAATCTCATGTAGATAAGTATATCTCACTAGTTGTACTATACAATATAACAATATCAGAAAGTTCGACTGAAAAGAATAATATATACATCATCAAATTAGGAACAATTAAGGTATAATTCGAGTGTAACATTATGCAAAAATTGAGAACCATGACTAGCAATTGATTGTATGTAATGTTAACTAATTTGAAGATATAGTGCATAACATTTCAATTATAATAATACAAAACTTGGAAATAAAAATCTCAAGAAAATCTGTTTCCGATAACAATTATCCTTGTCTTTTATTCAACCATGAGAAAGTATTATCATAATCAAAATAATAAATATCAGCAGGATTGCAGACTTTTTCAAGTTCAGTAGATAAAATTTTAAAAGACATCTTAGATGGAGGCATTTCTCTAAGCCCCTTCGGCAATTGGTTATAAATTTTGTAGATTTTCGAGAAAGAGAATAACTTGCTCGCTACATTCCCCACCAAAGGAGGAGATATTGCCAAATGTCCAGATCTAGTTCCAACTTCATGACTCTTTCTTATCGGAGTCATATAGGCACCAGTCCACTGGTTCAAATGGAAAACTTTTATACAATAGCACATCCTCCGAAACCACAAAGATTGCAATGACACAAACTGTAATCTAGAGGCGTATATAGTGCAAGAAATAGGACTAATATGTTTCACAACTTTTCTTTGTACAGCTTCTATCTTATTAGACAAACCCTTTTTTAATGGATTCCAAGTAGCGACAGCATATTCTAGTACCGGTCTAATCCATATTATATACATTTGAAGTTTTATATCATTTGATAAGATATTTCGATTTATTAGTGCCCATCTTTTCTTGGCACTGCCTACTATACTTTCAATATGTCTCTCAGCAGAAGCTGTACATTGAATAGTTATGCCTAAATCCTTAATTTCTTGCATAAGTTTAATCTCAAACACATCATTAATCACAGCATCATGAAAATAAACATAATGAAAGTTTGTTCTGTTACCTATTTTTAAAGCTCTCGTCTTTTTATTGTTTATTCTCAGCCCTAGTGTAATCAAATATTTACTCAAATCATACAAATCTAATGTCACATTATTTTTGGAGAATTCGACATTCTTTGGATCAATTGGGAAGATTATTTTTAAATCATCAGCGAATTTGCAAACTCGACCGTTAAGGATCTTAGTTTCCAAATGTGCAAATACAATTTTAAATAAAATTGGCCCCAAGCTTGATCCCTGTGGAACTCCACTCGTTACTCGTTTCGATTTTGATATCAAATCGTTTACTTGAATACTCATTCGTCGATTATATAGATAGTATTTAAGTAATCTAAAAATATTCGGATCAATATTCAACAAACTAATCGCATTCAAAATAGCATCAAAAGATATAGAGTCAAAAGCTTTTGAGATATCTATAAATACAATTAATGCATCTAACTTATTCTCGTCTAATGTAATTACATGTTTCCACATGGAAAGCATATTAGTAGTTGTCGATCTACCTTTCGTAAAGCCATGTTGACATAAGTCAAAATCAGCCGGTAACATACGTTCTAAATGATCTAGTATCAATCGTTCTATTATCTTCAAAAACGAAGGGATAATAGAGATTAATCTATAATCACTGGCGCACGTTGGCTTACTTACTTTTGGCAACGGCTTAGCTACTATCGTTAGTATATCGATTGGTAATTTCCCATTCTTCAAAATTCTATTTATAAAGTTGCAGAGCACATTCCTAAATGTTAAGGGTAATTGAAGCAGATTATCAATCGAAATACCAAGGTGATCTTTTTGTTTTTTTGATTTGATTTTTAACATCAATTTTATCAATTCATCACTGTCAATAACAAGTCCTGGTTCCTGGTCTCCCAAAGGGTCAGATAGTTCTATAAAATTTCTTTCATTCTGTGGATTGCATATCAAATTGCCAAATACTTCCTCCAATTCACAGAGAAATCCATACTCAGTTTTATCCACAGGTAGTATAAGCTTTAACTTTTCCTTGTATTTACTGTAATCTGTGAGGAGTTTGAATCCTAATCTAGGATTACTCTTCATTTTGGCCAAAATAATTCGTTCTGATCTTTGACGAATTATTAGCAGTGATGAATTAATTTCGTTATCAATGGAATCTAACCTCATTTGTTTAATACTATTAATAAGACTACACTTTATTATATTATCTCGTTTAATTCTTAGTTTACACAATTTCCTATTAATTCGTTTCGGTATAATGTCCGTAAACGTAGATGCCTGAAATAAAATAGATAATAACGATGAAACAGAAGAAACAAATTCATCAGTATTCAAGAAATAAAAACTCTCATAATCAATCAGTATACTTAATTCTCTAAAAAAATTCCAGTTGATTCTGGAACAGTGCACGTGTGCATTTTCAAAACTTAGTTTCTGTGTTATGCCACTCAAGATGTTCCATTGTAAAATAATTTGTTTGTGATCCAATTCTTTGAAATAATTGACAACATCATAACTGTGCGATTTCACCATTTCAATTTCTAAGTATACATGATCTAAGCATTGCGAACCTCTAGTTGATTCATTTATAATCTGCTTGAGATCATGGTTAGAAAAAAATTGGTTATTTCACAGTCCTGTAACTTATTAAAGTCACCTACCACTACATTATAGCCATGGCAGTCAAAGATAGATTGAAAAGAATTGGTAAATGTTTGATCATCAAATAAAGTAGCATACGGCGGTCTGTAAACCGCTGTTAAGATCAGATTATCAAATTGTATAGATAAGAAATCAATGATAGCATTATCATCACTAGTATGTAAAATTTTCGCCTTAAATACAGATTTACTATAAATGAGTACTCCTCCACCTCTTTTATCCAGCGATCTGTCCTTTCTGAATAAAGAATAGTGAGGAATATCAAATTCATGGTTTTTAATATCCTTGTTAAGCCAGGTTTCAGATAATATTATAAAATCGAAATCGTTACTTATTATAAAATTACACAGCAAAAAGTTCTTATTCTTAACACTTCGAAAGTTAGCATAAAATAAAGTAAATGTAGAAAGCGACTTATCTAAACAAGTATCGACTTTTACTGATTCAACCTTGTTGGCTTCTTTACTATTCGTTTCCCGGGCTTCGAGGCCATGCTTCCTCTCCCCCCGCTGTCCACAACATTTAGTAACGATACATCGTTTTTTGTTTTTGTATCTTCTCTTGATAAATTCCTTATAATATCGTGGTCAGAAGTAGATGGCTTCCGCTCCTGGTTGTTCTTTAGCTTTTTTGCTTTTGCCAACTTTCGTTGGAGAAATGTTTTGTCACGTCCAATAAATATGCTATGAAAACTCGGATTCTCACCTTTCCTTTTATTGATGGCCTCGATCTGCATATTTGTTGGCCTCTTTGATAACTTTATAACCACCGGTCTTGGACGATGGGATCTTTTTCCAACTCTAAAACATTTAGCGATGTCAGCATGCGTCTCATCCTTGATCAGGACGTTTAATTTCTCGACATCTTTCACATCAGCATTTTCATCAAGATTAAATAAAATTAGCTGTTCTTGTTTGCTAATCCGCGCTGATACTTCATTCGCTAATATGTTTATTATTTCTTCGCCTGATATTTTATTCTTGATTGGTGTGTCATTTTCCACTGTTATTTCAGCCAACTCAACCCATGGCTGAACATCAGTCTTTAATTTATCTAATTTCGTATGTAACACTTCAGTCAATTCAACAATTTGCGCGCTTAAAGATTCATTTTTCTTTTCCGCTAATTCCAATTTTGCCGTATACGCATCAACGTCTGTTTCCAGTTTTGACATTCTATTCTTAATACGATTATTCTCATCCTTCAGCGCCTTCACAGAGTTCTGAAGGTCCGAAACGATTTTCTCAAGATCGGTATGCGACAAAATCGGAGCCATTTCAAACCGCGCGCCGTGAATTTTTTTCTACCATACCCTTAGATTGGGGATGGTAGTCAGTCGTCAAGCATAAGGTGCATCCCACAAACCGCAATATTGTTTTGAAACGATGCGATGAGAAGCAAGTACCTCTATCAGTAATGAACTTTTAGGAAACACCACAATGTGCTATCAATGCAGAAATAAAACCGTTAGTGACTTCTTTTGCAGAGATTATGCCAGGAGGTAAAGCCGCAGGCCATTGTGTAAATCTATCAATCATAGTTAAAAGGTAGCTGAATCTTGAACCGTTTTCAGATGAACTATGTCGATGTGGACAGTGGCTAGGCGTGAAGTAGTCAGGAAATGTTGCAACTTAGAACGAGTGTGCAGTGTGACATTGTTTTTTTGGCAAACAGCACACTCAGAGACCCATCGTTTAGCGTTCGGCCTGAGCCTGTGCCCCAGAAACGGTCTGTAAGAAGTCTGACAGTCGCCTTGCTTCCTGGGTGAGAAATTGAGTGAATTCAGTCGAAAAAATTTCTTTGAAGGCTTGTCGGCAGAACTGGCTTATTGGACCGCGTACCCGTGGAGTAAACAATGGGTAAGCCTTCTCAGAGACGGCATATGAACTTGGTGGGTGTGACGTGCTACTGATCTTTAAATATGAGTGTCACCGCGCTGCTCTTTTAGCAGAAATGATGGCGATAGTGCAGGTTCCCTGAAAGTCGCGGAGTTGAAAGCGAATAGCGATGGCGGAGGTAGTTGTAGCGAGACATCTGCCCTGTAAATGCGTCTGCAAGAAGTTTTGTTCGCACTTAACATGAAAGATGTTGAATTGCCTTTTGCTCAGACGTGACAGCTGTCTTTCTTCTCTGGCTGGGTATTGGCGGCAATTAAAGGCGCATTTCAAAATTCGCTAACTAATGTTGCATTCTCTATAAAAACAACAAATCTGCCGCTGTCAATGATGCTGATAAAGTGGCGCACTGCGTCGTGGATGGCGAAGAGTTCTTTAAGCGAAAGTGTCGTATCTTGGCTTTATAGATTGGAGAGTACGCGAATAAAAACAGATAAGCTTCCGAACTCCATCGATCTCTTTTTCCTATGTGGCCTCAATAGCAAACTAAGAAATATCTGTAGTGAGTAGAAATAGTCGTTGAAAATCTGGATGCGTTTGTATTGTAGCGTTTTCTAACGAGTTGATGGCGAGTCGAAGTAATTCCTCGTCTTGAGATAACCTAAAAATGATGAAGTTATTTTTAAGTCCTTTACGATTTCACAGGTGCTTACACAACGGATAAATTTGTCTTGATAGGCAGCGAAGGAACTTGCGATATTAGTTAAGGATACACGAAATTTTCTGATGCTCACTTACAGTCTTTGGTGACGATGTTCTTGATTGAATTTGCCTTCGACGGCAAAGGTTGAATACCTTGTGTCGTAATATGATGCCCTAGAAAATCCACGGATGTAGTTGCAATCTGTGTCTTGTCACAATAGATCTTGAGTCCGTGGTTGGATAAGTCTGAGAGGAAATTTGTTAAATGCTTAGCATGAGATTCCATGTCTGTACTGAAAACCATTGTGTCACCAAGATATTACATAGAGTAAGCAGCGTCGTCTCAAAGTATGTAGTCCATGAATCGTTTAAATGTCTCAGTAGCACACCTGAGACCAAAAGGCATGTAGAGATATTCAAAATGGCCAAATGGAGTTCTTACAGCAATCTTTACAATAACTTCTGGCGCTACCGTGGTGTGAGGGTAGACTTATCTGAGGTCAATCACTAAGTAGAAATTGCTACCACTGACTTTTTCGAGTAAAGTGTTAATATTGGGAATATGATATGCATCGAATTTGCTCACTGAATTCAATTTGCGGTAATTTCTACAAACTATTTACCATCCGTTTGATTTGGAGAATATTTACAGTGGTGACGCCCATGACTTTTCCGTTGGTATGATGATTCCCCCTTTCAATAGTCTTGAAAATTCCTCTTGGGCTACTTTCAGCTTAGCAGGGGACAATGGTCGCTTCCTGAGTGTAATAGGTTGTCCTTCTGTGACGATATTGTGCATCGTGTTGAAGACTTTTAGCTCTGACTTGATGAGATCAAAGAGATGCTTATATCGCTGCTGTATGATGCACAAGTATTGACTGAATGATCTGTAACTCCAAACCTCGAAGGCAAGTTTCAAAAAACTTTGCTCAAGTCCGGTGGAGGGGTCGATGATCTTCTGATTGGCAAGATCAATAATGAGCCGCAATTTTAACAGGAAATCAAGGCCTATTATATTTTATGAGATCTAGGTTACGATGAATTTGTGAGAAAATTCACGTCGTAAACCTATATTGAGAATGCGATGCCGGCAACCAAATGTAGGTTTGTCCTTCCCTGTAGCAGTTGCAAGTAAAACGCCTAAAGAAATCTCGGCCGCGAAATCACCCATGAAAATTAAAACTGCTACACCTGTGCCTACGATGAATTCTTTTCCAGTTCTGAAATAAAGAAAATGCAGAAGTTCGTTGGATTGTGTTCTGAATCACAGTAACAAGCACAGCAAACGGGCAGAATGATTAGACAAGTCAGAAGAAAGAGTTGCCTAAAATATTAGGCTTTATTCATCATATAATGCAGATATACATGCTAAAAGACAAAACAAAACATGTTAGTATACGAACGGTGTGAATATAAATGTGTGTACAAATAAACAATCATATCATTCTCCTCCACTGCGATTTGTAGCGTAGCGTCAGAGTCGGAACAAGACTGTTATAGTAACAATTCAAAGAGGATTGAGAAAACATAGTATTTAAACATTTCCACTTCGTAAGTTATAAGGATGAACACGTTGTTGTTGATTGATAAGGTTTTCGAGATTCTCTGATAGGTCACGAGCATTTGAGTTATCCGTAGATTCACCATTTGCCTTAACATTATCAATATCGGTATCGTCATTATAGGAGGTTTGTTCATCAGCAACAACCGGTTCATTTTCACAGAGTCCCATATTAGTTCCAGCTTCATTCATCAGTGCGTCGGAGCCTTTCGGGGCTAATTGACGGATAGATACTGTATCTTCTCTTCCATCAGAAAAACGAACATGCGCATAGTTAGGATTGCAATGAATTAGTTCAACTTCTTCCACAGAGGGGTCATATTTAGAAACTCTAGCATTCTTCTTGAGTAAAACTTTGCCAGGAACAGTAAGCCAGGTTGGGAGTGTGGTACCAAAAGTCGACCTTCTATTGTGTCGAAAAAGACGCTCGTGAGGGGTTTCGTTGGTAGATGTGCACAATAATGAACGGATTGAATGTAATGCGTCCAGCAGCACGCATTCCCAGTTTTCAACTGAAAGCCTTTTTGATCTGAGAGCGAGAAGGATCGATTTCCATAAGGTACCATTCATTCTTTCTACCTGTCCATTTCCTTTGGGATTATAAGGAGTCGTTCTACTCGAAGCTATACCTTTTTCCCGAAGAAAATTTTGTACCTCGGTCGACATGAAGGAAGAACCTCTGTCTGAGTGAATGTACGAAGGCATCCCAAACATTGCGAATATTTGACACAGGTGAAGTATGACGGTGTGACTGCTAAGGTCAGGACAAGCAAATGCAAAGGGAAATCGAGAATATTCATCGATGACCGTCAGTAGATAACGATTACGAGTTGATGAAGGAAGAGGTCCTTTAAAATCGATAGATAACCGCTCAAACGGTTGGGTAGCTTTGATTAATTGGCCTTGAATTGCCGAAGGAAATCTGGGCTTGATTTCAGAGCACACTTCACAACTCAAGGTCATTTTTCGAATTTCATCAATAGAATATGGTAAATTACGAGATTTCACAAAGTGGAGCATACGAGAAATTCCAGGATGACAAAGAGAATCATGTATTTGTTTTAAATCCAGTCCATTTAGAAGCGCACCACAACAGGATCGACTTAGTGCATCTGCTGCTTTGTTATCTTTTCCGGGTCTATAGACAACATCGAAGCTGTAAGGTGATAATTCCATTTTCCAGCGCAAAATTTTATCGTTCTTCACTCTTCCTCGATTTTGATTGCCAAAAATAAAGGAAACAGATCTTTGATCAGTGACAAGTTTGAAATGATTACCCAAAAGTAAATGCCTCCATTTTCGAATAGCTTCAACCACGGCATAGGCTTCTTTTTCAACAGCTGAGTGATGTTTTTCAGATGGCGTCAACGTCCGAGAGAAAAACGCCACAGGTCTTCCATCTTGGTTCAAAGTGGCAGCAATAGCTACGTCCGAAGCATCAGTTTCGACGACAAACGGAATATCACAACGAATAGAAGCTAAAGTTGCTACGGCTAATTCTTTTTTAAGATCATCGAAATTTTGTTTCACAGAGACGGGCAAAGGAAAAGTTCGATTATGAACGAGTGAGTGAATTTTATCGGAGAAGTTGGAGATCCACGGCGAATAATAAGCGAAAAATCCCACAATTCTTTGTTGCGATTGCACATTCGACGGTGGTGGGAGATCTTGTAAAGGCTTTAATCGGTCAGGATCAGGTTTAATTTTTCCATTCGATATTTGAAAACCAAGAAGAGTAATTTCTTTAGCTGCGAAAATGCTCTTTGATTCATTTAAGGTCAATCCATATTTTTTAGCGGCATTAAGAAATTTGTTGAGATTTGTTTCGTGTTCAAGCGTATCTCTCCCGCAAACTGTCACATTGTCCACATAGACAAATGTATCTGTGAGATGTTCCTGTGCGATTATATGATCCATAGTTCTTTGGAAACATGAGACACCATTCGTCACTCCGAAGGGAATGCGACGGAATTGAAACAAGCGTCCACACGCTTGGGCGGTGATTCTTAGAGAGACATACCTTTTGAAAATGTCCTTTGTTTCCACAACTTTTACAGAAGGCGTTTCTGGCCGAACATTTCCATCTTAAATGATAATCGTACCCACAAAAGTCACATTTTTGTTTAACAGCAGCAACAAGATTATCTGTAGATTTATCGGAGGTTGATGAAGGACAGAGTGGCTGAACCGTTGCAGTGTGTGCAGAATTCAAACAGTTTTGATATGATAATGATTGCTTTTCCGCCATTTCGAGACCACGTGCTTGATCAAAAGCCGCTTGAAAATTAAGTGAGTTGTGTTCTAAGAGACGTTGTCTGATTGAATTGGACTGGATTCCATTAATGAAGGCATCGCGCAGAGCATCGTCTCGATTTTCCTCGGCCGTAGTTGGTTTGAAATTGCATTCCCTAGCTAACGATTTCAGAATCTGAACAAATTGATCCAATGTTTGTCCATTTTCTTGTTTAGTAGTCGCGAGTATATGACGAACAAAGACTTCATTTTTCGGTCTGACATAGAGATTCATTAGAGTTTTGATAGCATGATCATATGTATCACAGTCAACGATGTGTTCATATACGTTAGGAGAGACGTAGGAAATAAGAGTGTCTAATTTATCCGGATTCATGGATTCGACTGCTTTTAGGAGGCCACAGAATGTACGATACCAATGATTCCATTGTTTTGCTGCATCTGGTGCACTAGGTTCAACATCAAATCTTTCTGGTCTGAGTAGGCGTTCCATGATTGGGTTATATGATGAATAAATTGTTCTGAATCACAGTAACAAGCACAGCAAACGGGCAGAATGATTAGACAAGTCAGAAGAAAGAGTTGCCTAAAATATTAGGCTTTATTCATCATATAATGCAGATATACATGCTAAAAGACAAAACAAAACATGTTAGTATACGAACGGTGTGAATATAAATGTGTGTACAAATAAACAATCATATCAGATTGTTTAGCCTGGTCATCCAAAAAAGTATGCAGGTCATTGCGACTGACATTATCAGTTTTGCTGTCTATGTGGAATATTCTGCGAGGACGGAGTGAGTCAACTTAAACTGCAGCTGTATGTGTTTAAAAACTTGTATGTGAAGAACATAAACTGTGTTGTTGTTGATTGTGGTCATCTAAGAGTGGAAACTGGCTTCCGTTTGGTAAATTCTCCAAACAATGAAGGCAATTTTGACAATTATATAAAATACTTTTGGTGATTAAAGCACCAACCTTTCGGAGAATATCGACTAAATGACCGAGGTGGTCTTATCTTTCGTTTATTCTGTTTTAGACAGTGTTGATTCGTGATTCTATTAGCATTTGTCCTGTCAATAACGACTCTTTCAAGAATTTTAATCTATTCTGCAATACATCTCCCCAAAGTGGGCAGCCTAGCGTCATCAGATGTGAGACCGGCGGATAGACACTGTGTTAAATTAGAATTCTGGATATACATGTTTGGAATTGACTTACAGGACATAAAATGCATAAGGGACTTAAAGATATATAGAAAAAATTTAAAACACACGTGTTCTGTAAAAATTACAACTATTAACTGTAGCGCTGGCCAAAATTATGTTTGATCATCTTCGACAGTCGTAGAAACCTCCTTTGTGCGGGACAATACTAGCACTCATAGGTCGGCAAAATCTTGAACCTTTTATCTTTTCAGATGATGTAATTTTTGGCCTCAGTTGATGGGTTCTCACTTGTCCCTTCTCCTTTAAGCCTTCAATTAGCTGATTGTCTGAAAGCGCTTTAGGATCAAGATCCGCCATTGATCTTTCACCTATATTTCGAGACGTTATTTCCAGTCTCATCTTCAGGGTTGACACAATACGCACAGGAGTAAAACACAACTTGTGGCAAATGTGGTATCCTCATTCAAGACAGATATATTTATATATATTTTATTTTAATTGTCTTCCTAATATCCGGTCTTATACCTAGTCTCTAATACTCAAATGTATACAAAAACTTATCCCTGTCCCCCTCTGCGCACACATCTACCTATAAACATGTGTATTTTAACTATAAGCACACCTAATGGATTGACATACACGCCTATCAATGATGTCTATATTTTAATTGCTGTACCGGACGCATAGAAAGATCAACAAATTTTGAATTCTATATTGCTGTAATCCTCACCTGCCCCCCAGTTCACCTAATTCCATCCAGCTTGCAATCGGTTATATACAGAGAGATTAAAAAACTATTGAAACTCTATAGAGTATTATTCTATCATTTTGACAAGACCGAATACGGAAGTTACACTAACTAAATCGTTTTTCCGCTCAGTACACATTTATACTCAGATCCTATATGAATTAGTTTCTGTATTAAAATATCGTATATATCTATATATATAGATAAACATATAAGCAACTATGTGGGTTACTCCCACATCTTTTATAAATATCTATATATCTAAATATAACTATACCTACGTGTATACACTATATATATATCAGCAATCTTTTATATTTTAATTTTATTTTTACTTATATATTTGTACCCACATCTTATAAAATATCCATTTATACATATGTCCACACGCTATCTATGTATATATATAGATAAGCATATAAGCAACTATGTGGGTTCATCCCACATCTTTTATAAATATCTATATATTCATCATATATATATATATATATATATATACGTGTATATACCATATATATAATATGAATCTCATACAAGCAACACTGTGAGTCCCGCAACGGATAAATTATATCAGTAAAACACTTTTTATATATCTATTTTATTGTCTATCTATATACTTCTATATATATATGTAGATATATGTATCTATAAGCAGTTGAAATAGGTTCTTTGAAATTCAACCACTTACAATTTATATGTATATATAAATATCAAAGCATATCTATCTTCCCGTCTACACCTCATATATATATATAGTATATATATATACATAATGCCTATCTCAATTCACAAAAGCAACCATGTGAGCTTTTCCCACCTTATATATAAAATCTAAATATTCTTCTACATATATATTGTGAATATCTAAATAAGCATTTAAGCAACCATGTGAGTTCACCCCACATCTTATATGAATATTTAGAATCATCCATATATATGTATTTGCGAAATATAGATGCCCATATTTGTTAAATATATTTAGATAAATATATAAGCAACAACGTGAAATTCTCTCACATCTTATATAAATTGAAATGTTCATCATATATATACATATATAACTATAGCCATATTACCGCCCTCTAACTCCATCTAATTCGTTCTGTTTTTTCCCCTTTCATAGTCGTGGTCTCTTATTTAGATTTATTGTTAGCTCTGATTCCTCTAATCTACGTTTCTTTCCATTAGAGAAGGCTTCATTGAATATTGGGCCTAATGATTTTTCTACACATGTCATATTCATGACGTTCATTCCTGATTTTATTTCAATTGATTCTCTAATCAACCTGGTTAATCTATTTCGGTTACATAGTGAAATCCGTTTACAGCCGTCCCAGTTTATTTGATGACCTGACTCCATTGAGTGTCTGGCTAGATCCGATCTATTACTATGTCTGTATTTGCATGCAGTCTTATGTTC
The DNA here is from genome assembly GCA_029291075.1 of Eudiplozoon nipponicum. Lineage (NCBI taxonomy): Eukaryota > Metazoa > Platyhelminthes > Monogenea > Mazocraeidea > Diplozoidae > Eudiplozoon > Eudiplozoon nipponicum. The sequence continues at coordinate 50,620 of JAQBSW010000257.1, forward strand.
ACCTCTACGTACCTTTATTGGACGCATGGTTTCACCTATATACCTAAGATTGCAATCTTTACAAGGTATCTCATAAACCCCTGATGTGTTAAGAGGTTCTATTTTTTCTTTTTGATTCGGTAACTTATTGCCTATTGTAACTGTTTGTCTTAACACTGTTCTTATGTTGTATTTTGTTGCTAATATCCTAATCTTTCTACTTAATTTGGAGTCTGGTAGAACCAGAGTTCTGTGCTTATCTTCATTCTGATTATCTAAATCTCCTGTCCGTTTCTCCTGTGTTATTCTTCTCTTAAATCGCAATAATGTCTCCTTTATGATTTTCTCAGTTAATTTTTCCGGATAACCATTTATCCTGAATATTTCTTTCAATTTCATTAGTTCTTTATCCCTATATTTTAAATCCACTATTTTAAGACTTCTTATTATCATAGATTTTAGAATGCCTATTTTCATCCCAAACGGGTGATTAGAGCAATAATTCAGGAGGATACCAGAATAAGTATCCTTCCTATAAATATCTTTCTCTAATGTCTGACCCATTCGTTTTAATTTTACATCTAGAAACGATAATTCTTCTTTGTTTTCTTTTTCCAATGTGAATTTTACCTCTCCCAGTTGATTAGCTAAATACAGAAAATTCTCCAACTCATTGTCCCCGTGATTCCAAATTAGGAAGATATCATCTAGGAATCTTAAATATAAGCATGGTTTGAGGGGAGATCTAAGTAGGAGATTTTTTTCTAAATAATGCATATAAATATTAGCGACTGGGACTGATAATGGTTGTCCCATAGGAACACCTTTAACTTGAAGGTAGAATTCATTTCTAAATATAAAGTATGTAGAGGACATACAAATTTTTAACATTTCCATAATACTACTTAACATCATTTTACTCCCTTCTAGTATTTCAGGGTATTCAGTTAGGCAACGTTGGACACACTCTAATGCAACCTGTACCGGAATGTTCGTATACATAGATACCACATCCAGGCTTGCCAGTTTATCATTCTCTAATAATTTATATTTACTAATAATATCCGTAAAGTGATAAGTATTTTTTAATGTATAATCTAGAAAATAGGTGTATTTTCTTATTCTATGGCACAGAAATTTGGACATTTTATAAGTTGGGGAATTCTGGACATTGACAATTAACCTAAGTGGATTATCTTTTTTATGAATTTTTACTAGACCATACACTCTGGGAGAGAGTGAATCTCTTTGTATTAATGATTTACCAAGTACTGAATCCAATTCCCCAGATCCGATCATTTGATTAATTAAAGTTTTAACCTCACCTTGTAATTTGTCCGTTGGGTCCTTATTTATTTTATGGTAAACTTCTTTATTATTTAATTGTACGTACATCTTATCCTCATAATCCCTCTGGTTTATTAGCACTGTTGCTCCACCTTTATCTGCTTTAAGGCATATCACCTTATTAGATAACAACTCCGATCTTAATCTTTTCAAGTCATAATTCTTTTTACATTTATCCTCCTTATGTTCTAATACTAATTTTGCAACATCCAATTCAAATTTAGTTTTCTCTTTTCCTGGGAGGAATTGTGCGATTTTAACTGTCTCGGTAATAATTTCATTCTTAGGTATGTATTCAATAGGAACAGCTGTGTTCAGTCCCAGGTTGAGTATTCTCTTTACATCATCTGAAAAGATAAAAGGTTCAAGATTTTGCCGACCTATGAGTGCTAACAATTGTCCCGCACAAGAAAAATGCGGTCAAATCCGAAACGAAAAGGACAGCACTGAGAAACAAAATAATACATCTTTTAAAATGTACTTAAATCAAAAATACGACCGGATCGTCGTGCAATTATTCAACCAATACAAAAGGAGGAAAATACAAATTGGAAGGCAAGTGGAACATATCTCATTCTTGAAATTATGTTTAAAATTTAATACTATACCTAAATGCTTTAAATTTAGACTACCATTTCAGCTAGATAGAGTAGGAAATATTCTGAAACAAGAACTTTCTATACATTTAATGAAATCATCGATAAAAAGTCAAGAAAAAAGAAAATATGAACTTATTAGAGAAAAAACTAAAATAAGGTCAAGGTTGCTCTTGATATTACATTCAATGGACCTTAAATGTATAGAGGATTTCACTGATAAGGCTAGGAATAAAGAAATTCAAAAGGTTAAAAAGAGGCATGATAAGAAACTTGTAAACCTGGGAATCTATAGGCCTGGAAGAAATATTCCAAACGATTCTTTTGTGTCGAAACGGGTAATAAACTTATCATCTATGGATCTCAAAGATAATGAAAAGAGAATACTCAACCTGGGACTGAACACAGCTGTTCCTATTGAATACATACCTAAGAATGAAATTATTACCGAGACAGTTAAAATCGCACAATTCCTCCCAGGAAAAGAGAAAACTAAATTTGAATTGGATGTTGCAAAATTAGTATTAGAACATAAGGAGGATAAATGTAAAAAGAATTATGACTTGAAAAGATTAAGATCGGAGTTGTTATCTAATAAGGTGATATGCCTTAAAGCAGATAAAGGTGGAGCAACAGTGCTAATAAACCAGAGGGATTATGAGGATAAGATGTACGTACAATTAAATAATAAAGAAGTTTACCATAAAATAAATAAGGACCCAACGGACAAATTACAAGGTGAGGTTAAAACTTTAATTAATCAAATGATCGGATCTGGGGAATTGGATTCAGTACTTGGTAAATCATTAATACAAAGAGATTCACTCTCTCCCAGAGTGTATGGTCTAGTAAAAATTCATAAAAAAGATAATCCACTTAGGTTAATTGTCAATGTCCAGAATTCCCCAACTTATAAAATGTCCAAATTTCTGTGCCATAGAATAAGAAAATACACCTATTTTCTAGATTATACATTAAAAAATACTTATCACTTTACGGATATTATTAGTAAATATAAATTATTAGAGAATGATAAACTGGCAAGCCTGGATGTGGTATCTATGTATACGAACATTCCGGTACAGGTTGCATTAGAGTGTGTCCAACGTTGCCTAACTGAATACCCTGAAATACTAGAAGGGAGTAAAATGATGTTAAGTAGTATTATGGAAATGTTAAAAATTTGTATGTCCTCTACATACTTTATATTTAGAAATGAATTCTACCTTCAAGTTAAAGGTGTTCCTATGGGACAACCATTATCAGTCCCAGTCGCTAATATTTATATGCATTATTTAGAAAAAAATCTCCTACTTAGATCTCCCCTCAAACCATGCTTATATTTAAGATTCCTAGATGATATCTTCCTAATTTGGAATCACGGGGACAATGAGTTGGAGAATTTTCTGTATTTAGCTAATCAACTGGGAGAGGTAAAATTCACATTGGAAAAAGAAAACAAAGAAGAATTATCGTTTCTAGATGTAAAATTAAAACGAATGGGTCAGACATTAGAGAAAGATATTTATAGGAAGGATACTTATTCTGGTATCCTCCTGAATTATTGCTCTAATCACCCGTTTGGGATGAAAATAGGCATTCTAAAATCTATGATAATAAGAAGTCTTAAAATAGTGGATTTAAAATATAGGGATAAAGAACTAATGAAATTGAAAGAAATATTCAGGATAAATGGTTATCCGGAAAAATTAACTGAGAAAATCATAAAGGAGACATTATTGCGATTTAAGAGAAGAATAACACAGGAGAAACGGACAGGAGATTTAGATAATCAGAATGAAGATAAGCACAGAACTCTGGTTCTACCAGACTCCAAATTAAGTAGAAAGATTAGGATATTAGCAACAAAATACAACATAAGAACAGTGTTAAGACAAACAGTTACAATAGGCAATAAGTTACCGAATCAAAAAGAAAAAATAGAACCTCTTAACACATCAGGGGTTTATGAGATACCTTGTAAAGATTGCAATCTTAGGTATATAGGTGAAACCATGCGTCCAATAAAGGTACGTAGAGGTGAACATAAGACTGCATGCAAATACAGACATAGTAATAGATCGGATCTAGCCAGACACTCAATGGAGTCAGGTCATCAAATAAACTGGGACGGCTGTAAACGGATTTCACTATGTAACCGAAATAGATTAACCAGGTTGATTAGAGAATCAATTGAAATAAAATCAGGAATGAACGTCATGAATATGACATGTGTAGAAAAATCATTAGGCCCAATATTCAATGAAGCCTTCTCTAATGGAAAGAAACGTAGATTAGAGGAATCAGAGCTAACAATAAATCTAAATAAGAGACCACGACTATGAAAGGGGAAAAAACAGAACGAATTAGATGGAGTTAGAGGGCGGTAATATGGCTATAGTTATATATGTATATATATGATGAACATTTCAATTTATATAAGATGTGAGAGAATTTCACGTTGTTGCTTATATATTTATCTAAATATATTTAACAAATATGGGCATCTATATTTCGCAAATACATATATATGGATGATTCTAAATATTCATATAAGATGTGGGGTGAACTCACATGGTTGCTTAAATGCTTATTTAGATATTCACAATATATATGTAGAAGAATATTTAGATTTTATATATAAGGTGGGAAAAGCTCACATGGTTGCTTTTGTGAATTGAGATAGGCATTATGTATATATATATATAATATATATATATATGAGGTGTAGACGGGAAGATAGATATGCTTTGATATTTATATATACATATAAATTGTAAGTGGTTGAATTTCAAAGAACCTATTTCAACTGCTTATAGATACATATATCTACATATATATATATAGAAGTATATAGATAGACAATAAAATAGATATATAAAAAGTGTTTTACTGATATAATTTATCCGTTGAGGGACTCACAGTGTTGCTTGTATGAGATTCATATTATATATATGGTATATACACGTATATATATATATATATATATATATGATGAATATATAGATATTTATAAAAGATGTGGGATGAACCCACATAGTTGCTTATATGCTTATCTATATATATACATAGATAGCGTGTGGACATATGTATAAATGGATATTTTATAAGATGTGGGTACAAATATATAAGTAAAAATAAAATTAAAATATAAAAGATTGCTGATATATATATAGTGTATACACGTAGGTATAGTTATATTTAGATATATAGATATTTATAAAAGATGTGGGAGTAACCCACATAGTTGCTTATATGTTTATCTATATATATAGATATATACGATATTTTAATACAGAAACTAATTCATATAGGATCTGAGTATAAATGTGTACTGAGCGGAAAAACGATTTAGTTAGTGTAACTTCCGTATTCGGTCTTGTCAAAATGATAGAATAATACTCTATAGAGTTTCAATAGTTTTTTAATCTCTCTGTATATAACCGATTGCAAGCTGGATGAAATTAGGTGAACTGGGGGGCAGGTGAGGATTACAGCAATATAGAATTCAAAATTTGTTGATCTTTCTATGCGTCCGGTACAGCAATTAAAATATAGACATCATTGATAGGCGTGTATGTCAATCCATTAGGTGTGCTTATAGTTAAAATACACATGTTTATAGGTAGATGTGTGCGCAGAGGGGGACAGGGATAAGTTTTTGTATACATTTGAGTATTAGAGACTAGGTATAAGACCGGATATTAGGAAGACAATTAAAATAAAAAATATATAAATATATCTGTCTTGAATGAGGATACCACATTTGCCACAAGTTGTGTTTTACTCCTGTGCGTATTGTGTCAACCCTGAAGATGAGACTGGAAATAACGTCTCGAAATATAGGTAAAAGATCAATGGCGGATCTTGATCCTAAAGCGCTTTCAGAAAATCAGCTAATTGAAGGCTTAAAGGAGAAGGGACAAGTGAGAACCCATCAACTGAGGCCAAAAATTACATCATCTGAAAAGATAAAAGGTTCAAGATTTTGCCGACCTATGAGTGCTAACAATTGTCCCGCACAAGAAAAATGCGGTCAAATCCGAAACGAAAAGGACAGCACTGAGAAACAAAATAATACATCTGCTTACACAGTTTGAAACTGACGAAATCTGCTTCTACGAACACAGAAAACTGACGAAATCTTCTTCCACAAAATCAGAATCAAACTGCTTCCACGGTTTGACTAACGAAATCTGCTCCCACAAAATCATAATTAAATCTGCTTCTACAAAATCAAAATCAAATCTGCTTCCACAAAATCAGAATTAAAATCTGCTTCCACGAACGTAAACAATTTTGAGCGATATAACTGACTAAATGTGCCTTCATAAAATCAGAAATCGGCTTCCATAAAATCAGAAGTAAAATCTGCTTCCACGAACCTAAACAGTTTTGCGCGTTTGAACTGACTAAATCTGCTTTCACAAAATCAAAAATAAATCTGCATCCAGAATTTGGCATATTTTGTACACAGGAGAGAAACTTTTTGAACGACAGAAAAAACCTTACAAAAATTTGATTCTCCAAAAAAATACCTCAAAAGACTTTGACTAAGAAATCTTAACAAACAGGATGAAGAATAGAATGGTTTGGTCCACTACCGTTGATTTTACCGTATTCCCCCGGAATAATAACAAAAATGTAACACAGAGTATAGTATTTATGCCAAAAGATTTTTTATATAAAAACAAGTCTAAAAACATTAATTTTTACAATTGCCTGACACGGTCGCCAATTTGTAAAACGCCCTGGCTGCAAGTAAATTTCGTGCGACGTTACAAGTTAGTTAAAGGACGTAGATAATAAGAGACAGTTACTGTGGGTGGCCATCATCAAGGCCGGAATTACGTTCTCCGGTGAATGCCGAGAAAGTTTAGTTGTGTTGCAGTGTCTAAAAGAACTCATAGATACTTGAGTCGGGCTCTGTTTGATTGGCGTATGTTCCTTTGTTGCGGGGTCGAAACCATAGAGGCGAGTTGCTGTCTGAAGGCTCAGAATTGTGTTGTTGAAGAGGCCCTTTGGTCACTACCATAAGGGGGTCTCTTGGATGCCAGACCCAGAAAATCCATATATGTGGAATGATCATCTATCTTGGAACACTTAAGTTCCTCTGAACTATCTCTTAAGCTACAATCCTTAAGTCCGCTAGCCAACTGCTCTGTATCCTCAGTATTTAATAAACCAGACATGATATTATTAAATTACTTGTAAATTTTATATTTTATTAATTAAGTAAGCTTACCCGGATTCACTGATGTCCACAAATTTACTGAACTGGAATGATTGAGACCTTAAAACAAATATACACTTCAAATACCCAAAGCATATTTGTGTTTCTTTTCGCTGATAATTAAAAACAAAACGACGAGAGGATTACAAAGTTTTATTCACAAAGAATCGGAGATGGAACCACGCAGTGTCCCGCTTATGCAATTCAGAAACTCAGATCAAAACTCTTGTAGGGGTCTTTTGCGGGGTGCTTCCTTGTTCGTAAATTTTTTACCCGTCATACATATCAATGGTGGCTATTATTACTACCCGTGCGCCTAATCAGTCTCTGATCTTCTTCGTATGGTTAATGTGAAAAGGCAAAACATCTGGCCATACATATATTAGATATAATGTTGCAAATAACAATATAATTCACAGATAGTCCAAATTGAATATATGTTAGTCAGCTTTCATAATAGATTTTTATGCAAAAATAGGCCTTAAACACTATTCACAGTTAAACTAAATTGTCCATTTTCTAGACGGCAAGAATTAAAATGATTTATGTTTGTAAAGTAACATGTTTCGCACACAAGCAATTACTCTTACACAAATGTCTGGATCGTAATTGGAATAGTCAAATGATTGAAAATAAATGATAATATGAACATAGTAAAATGATTTATGTTTATAAAGAAAAATGTTTTACACACAAGTGGTTATCATTACACAAATGTCTGGATTGTAATGAGTAGTCAAACGATTGAAAATACATGATAATATGAGCCTAGTAAAATTATTTATGTTTATACAGAAAATTGTTTTGTGTAATCCGTTTATAGACTTTTATGACAAAAACTCAAAGAATACATGATGATGTTAATGGAGTTAACATTGAAAGTTATCACTAAAATTGAACATTGGAAAACGTTTAAAGATTTAAATGACAAACAACTCACAAATGTTTAATTCCTGGCTTTCTATAGTAAACAATCAATCATTTTCATAGTAACGAATAATCCAATTAAGCGAGATAAATTCACTGTGACACAATAGTCCACCGCGTGATCCTCTCGGATCGCGCGCGGTTCTGTCTATTTTATAAAAACACTATTAATTACAAATAAAATTGCAGTTCAAGAAATATCGATTAAAACTGCTTGAGACTAAAAGAGATTGTTCCTAAAATCACAGCTAAGAGAAATATTGTTTAAGGACAGAGTTAGAATATTTGACCTTAAAGAGCACAGCGTTTGTAAAAATTGACCTTCGTTGGGTTGTAACACGGAGCCGCGTGTTACACTCTCTCATTTTCTTCCACAAGACAAGTCCAAAACTTCGACAATATGAACAAAAGAACTTCCAAAAAATTTTACAATATTTTTCAAAAATTACAATATTATTTTACGAAACCAGCGATAACATCAAATGTCCAAAAATATAAATTGATTTATTTTTTATATGAGAGGTTAATTTCTGTCCGATAATTAATTTAACCTCTACAGATAATAAGAGACAGTTACTGTGGGTGGCCATCATCAAGGCCGGAGTTACGTTCTCCGGTGAATGCCGAGAAAGTTTAGTTGTGTTGCAGTGTCTAAAAGAACTCATAGATACTTGACTCGGGCTCTGTTTGATTGGCGTATGTTCCTTTGTTGCGGGGTCGAAACCATAGTGGCGAGTTGCTGTCTGAAGGCTCAGAATTGTGTTGTTGAAGATCTGCGGCAACACCGTGGTGGCTGGCACACGTAAGAATCCGAATAATAGAAAATCTATCTGTATGACTAGTTGTGCAGCAACAAGAAAACTGCCGTGACTGAAATCTAAGTGACTAGGTGACTAAGCGTAACTTACGATAGTCCAGAAGTCAGCTCATGCAAACAGTTAAATTTGTAGCGCGACAGTAATCACGCGTATTGCACAGCAGGAAATGTCAAACGTGTGTGATGATGGATCGTCAATGCACGTGCTTTTATACTTGTACAAGCATAAGCTCGCACGCCATTGGTTAACGCCAAATTTCGCTTGTTTTAATTGGTAGCGCGTAAATGAAATTTGAATTTTATTTAGGCAATATGTCGGCGAATCGTTCTGAGCCGTTACAAAATTGATGTTACGACTCATATTAATTCACCAACATATTGTCAAAATTTTTTATTTAAGTACATTTTAAAAGATGTATGGTTTTTCTGTGGATTTGACCGCATTTTTCTTGTGCGGGACAATTGATAGCACTCATAGGTCGGTAAAATCTTGAACTTCCTTCATCTTCAGATGATGTAATTTTTGGCCTCAATTGATGGGTTCTCACTTGTCCCTTCTTCTTTAAGCCTTCAATTAGCTGATTGTCTGAAAATGACGTTGGATCAAGATTTTCCATTGTTCTTTGTCCTATATTTCGAGACCTCATTTCCAAAATGTCAAAATGTCAACGCGCAAAATTACCGTTCACCAATTGCATGCGACTTCGAATCTATATAAGCACGATATAATTACTGCGACACACGTATTTTGATCTGCTAGATACGTGTGATTGCTGTCGCCTTTTATGCTTCACTGACTATCTATGCCAACTGTTCGACTTGTAATTACCACGCTATGTCAATAATTTGGCTAGTCTTCAATTATACCAATCTTTTTATTGCTGCTCATCCAGTCATACATAATCGATCATCTATTAATAGGATTTCTACGTGTGCCAGCCACGTTGGTTTCGCCGCAGATCTACTACAAGACAAGTCTAGGTCTATGAAAAGCAACGAACACATCCTGCTTCGACAATTCTACGTATTCAGGCGCATGAACGCAGAGGATCAACATTCAACGAAATGGAAAAGAGAGCAAGTTCCTAGATGTACTTCTGGACATACACACGCTTTAAACACTCAAAAACTCTCACGACATTTAATAGTGAATGCTTTTCTGGCCCTGTTAAGGGCCATTCGCTGTATCTTATCTCTCTGCTTCCTCATTGGTTTTCTTAGAAGCCTCGAACGCCACTTCCTTTAAGCCGGGGCTTTACGCATGTATTTTATTTGAATATTTTTCTTTTGTTATTACGCAAGGAAGTTACTGTCTTCATTTTATTCGAGGTCTTCTAAATACAACAATATCCATATTGTGAAAAATATTCTTGTTTAATTGTGTTAGGTCGAAGTTGAAGGTTCTTAATGCAATGGTGCCTATTTCAAATGATAATAGTAATTATTCTTGTATTATTCGTGTAGTTTCCAGTCACTATAGTGTTTTGTCCTTATGTGACATTTTGAAATATGTCCTGAGAACTCCTCTGTTTACTAATTTATTTACTTCTGTTGAAAAGTGTTCCCTAGAAGAATATTTCTCTCTGAGTGGTTTGTGTATTTTATTATATGATAGCGAGTTCCAAAGTTCTCTATACAACCTTATTTGGTAGATCTTCGAGGTTATTTAGAAAGGACCAAGTTAAAATTGCAAATTTTCATGGAGAACTCTCGGAGGACATTGAGGAGTTGCGTTCTAAAGCTTATATAAGCAGTAGTATGTTATTTTTAAAATATTATTAAAGGTCTAATACACTTGCCGACAGAAAGTGTTATTGAATTGTTAAGTCGCGAACAACTTAACAAGCTAGCGTCCAGCTTCCATTTACCCTTCAAAAACGGAACAAAGATGCAAGATTTGAAAAAGTCTTTATTAGACATTGAAAAAAAATCATCCAGCCTTTTAAACTTTGTTTCCTCTGCTAAAACATCTAAACTTAAATCAATGTATGTCGCTATTTATCATTGTCTTGTGCATTATCATACTTAGGTTCTTCTTTCGAGCTGGCATTACCTGTTTATGACGCATTTGCAAAAGCAATATTTTTGTATTCGATGACTGCAGAGGCGTCCGTTAGTAACTTTGCTGGAAATTCATTATATCCGTTGCTTAAAACTGAGCTGTAAGCATTTTCACAGCATACTCGTTTATTATATTAATATTTTATTGTTTTGAAAGGCATTGACTGAATGAATTTAATTTTTTACCATCAGGGTTACTAAAGACAAGACTTCATAGGCTTAGTTTGAAATGCGCAAAACACGATAGCAAAAATTAAAAAAATAAAGCGCCATGGTTACATTAATCGTTTAATATTCAATGTCACAGCAAGAAAGAGCTTCGTTGACATTCCATTTAAATTCTATTTTTGACATAAATATTACAAATCATGTCATTCCACGATTGGATAAATATTTTTAAAGGTTCTATATTTCATTTATTTTAAACATCATTGAACAGCTTGACACTCGCAGGTTGAAACATGTCAATGTATCAACTAGACACAATGTATTGCTTTACCATCCCCATTTGACCACACGGAAAGTGGGACCGGTTTCGAACCAAGTAACCTAGGTAACCTCTGGAATTTCTTCTGGGCTTACACCTTTTATCATACCTATTATAAGCGTCAAATATTTCTTCATCTCAATAATTGAGCGTTGTCAGCAGTAGGATATTTAAAGTTTCATCGAAATATTGTGTGCAAACATTTTGGTATATTACTACCACACTGACTCATTGGTCCGAGTTGCCATGTTTAATAATCAACTCTTATGGGAGACTGGACTTAGAAACAATCTATTTGTCTTCTAGGCAGTGCCTGTCGCAAGAGGATTTAGCTGCATTTGTTCTAAATGTTATTATGAAACTTTTTGATCATCCGTGAGAAAAATATGTGATGTGTGTACCGTGGTGCATATCACGTCACTAAAGTTAAACTTTTGAACTTAAAGGTAGGTGCCTTTTTCTAATCTTGCCACGCTTATATGTGAAATACCGCACTTTCCATGAACACAGTTGACTCCTAATAGAAGTTGCAAAAGGAAGCCAGGCTTCTGGCATGGTATTGTTGAGAATTGTGCTATTGATATGATTTGATATAGCAGTATCGTAATCTGGATTCGAGGCGTTTTTAAGTCTGGTTCTTGTCTTATTCATCACAGCTTCTGTTAGTAAAGAAGAACGGCCTATGAAAATAATTGCTCTCATTTTGTCTACTAATGTGAACAGTGGCAAGTGAAATTTAAACCGAAGTACTCTTGAAATAAGTGGTGGTTCCATGGTGAGCATTTCTGTGTCAGCAATATCATCTCTAATCCAATTTATTCAACAACGAATCGTTTATCAAGGCGTCTAATTCTTATCTTAGATCCCTTAGGAGTTGAGTAGACATATTTACTTTCTCTATTTTCAGCTGGCCATCTTGAGTCATTAGCTCGCTTTAAATGAACAGGGGACTTGGATCGAAAGTAGTTTCAAATTGAGGGAATATAGTCATATTGTGGACTCAGATCAAGATGGTTCTTTCATGAGTTTGTTCTGCCACCTTGTTGGATTAGCGTATCTTTAAAATAAATATTTGTCACCTTTAAAAGCCCATATATTATAGGCCGATCATGTTCATTAACATTGAGCGGAAAACAATCGAAGAGGCAAAGTAAATTTATTACAATTATCAGATGGGGTTCGTCAGCCATTCGTGGAATGCGTTATAAGTACATTAGTACTGAATAAACATTCCAATCTCATTAATAATTACCAATATGGTGTTTTCGTAGCCCACAGACATTTTAAATCGTATAATTAATAAAGATTCCACAATGCATCGGTCGGCGCTTAGTATTATTAGGGTCACCTTAATTCGGGAGTCTTGCTGAATGGATAGGTGAAAAAAAGCTACTGCATATAGGTCTGAAATTGGGGCTCTGTAATTTTTAGGAAGAACCAATATCGCCCTCTTTAACTACATCTAATAGCGTACTAAATAGTGTCTGATACGCCATGAAAATGTCTGATCAATGCTTAACTTGTCTTCCTCTGATATAGTCTACGAATTCGTTTTCTATCTCTACCTACATCAAAGCTCTTATAAATGCGAGATCTGCGACACTAAGAGAAGATTGCACTTCGCCTCGCTAGGAGTTATCTGTCAGCCGGTCGGCGGATGACCATCATTTGCTTAGTTTTGCCAATGATTTGGAGGCGGCGTTGAATCCGAACAAACTCTTCCAATTGTACAGCCTATTATCAGTGCTAATTCTGCTAAGGGAGTGCGGGTGCCTCTTGTTTCAGACACTTCCGTAATCTATTCTATCGACTATATGTATGTATCATGGTTATCGATTAGGCTACGCCGCAACCTTGTTTCAGAATGCACAGGATTTCAAATTATAGTGGAGTAGCAGAGCCTTCCAGTCTCAAGATGAATCACAAAACTGCCGCATTCGATAGCCTCTGTTCCTCAACTAATTAATATATTAGGAAGGATGAACAGCTATCATTGGAGTCTACACATTACCGTTGGTGTGATGGCTTGTGTGATTTTATGATTTGTGATATATTGGTGGCTCTCCAGCGCTGACGACGAGAGGTCAGACAAATAGTCTTTATTTTCCACTTGAAATGAGAGATATTGTGTTCTTTGCAAGCCAACTAAATTATGAATTCCGTGCTTTCTTGGCTTTTAAATATCAGTAATTTTTACTAATGTAATTCTTTGTAGTAGTAGTAGTAGTAGTTGTTGTCGCTGTTATAGTGGCACTAGTTAAGATTTTTTATGAAGCCAAATAGTGAAGACTTAAAGAAAGTTGTATTGTCGATTTCGCTTTGCTTTAAAACTGAATTGGCCATAATGGTATGTGTAGACGCCTAGGTTGCCGAATTTCCGCTAGTAACCTAGGTCAGTCTCTTCTGAATGAGGTCCTCTCCTTCATATATCACTTTCCACTATCAACTTTAAATTACTATTGTCATTTTCTTAATTCTCCTTTTAACAATTATTTTGTTTAGTAGTTATTGTTTTTCTTTCGTGTGCTCATTGTTTTATGGCAATGAAGTATCAGTTAATTGAGGCTTTTTTGTTGGCTGTGGTGATAATGAGTAAGAATGAACATAATCTGTTACATAATTATCATATAGATTAAAGAGTTTTAATTTCAAGTTACTTTAATGAGTATATAACTAGTATAATATGATGGTTCCTTTTGATAGGGTAAACTTATATCGTGTGAAATTCGGATACCAAAAAGCTCTCCCTGTCGTAATTTTGATTTGTTTAAAAAATGTCAACACGTTATACAAGGATACTTGTTTTTTCTCTTAGTTATGCCATGCATGTTGTCAGACGAGGCGAATACAAACATCCTGGTTACTATCTTAATCGAAAAGCAGTGATTTTCAAGGAGTCCAGTGATGTATCAGAGTGAGTTATATTGTTTTGCATTTTCTATTATTTAATATTTATTAACATAATAAATAAACATGGTAATAATAATAAATTTCTATTTAGCAGAAAAGGTCATCTGGTCCGACAGTTGAAAGATCGAGGTACAATTCAAAAGTAGATTTATGTTTAGGTAATTCAAATGGTGACAAGCTATTGTTTGTCGATAATGACAACGTTGGGGTTGGTAGAAGCTGAAAAAGAAAAGTGTTTTCAGCAACTTTGTGTCAGTTTCTCATGAAGAAAAATAAAGTTCACATTATTTGAATAAATCGACTAGAATCCGGATATCCTGTCTTCAATTGCGTGAATATAGCGAGCAATTATTCAGAAAGTTCTCCAGTAGAGAAAAAACAGGTTTTGTTATAGGGTGAGAAAGATCGAGCATCAGACAGCAACGGCCAAATCATGTCGTCGTATTCTGTTTGGTTTCCGTTAGAGTAGCTGAAATAGAATGAATGGTTTTGCTAGCGAGACGCCTAAATAAAAGTCCAAACAAAAAGAAATTTAACGTTTCGAAACATGTGAAGAGGTTATAGATAGACAGTCAGAAAAAAGTATTCTCGGATGAAATAGGATCAGGTTGTATTTCCAGTATGTGTTGTCGCATAAGAATTTATTGAAGAAGTGGGTGTTAACGATAGTTGAATAACTTTACCGTGTCTTGTTCAAGATGAAGGAAGAAGTTTAATGATATAGAAAAAGATATACCTAAAGTGCTTGGGTGAATCAATCATCTAAATACTAAGGAAAAAGTTTGCGGTCGGAAAAGAAGGAATGGATTCTGAGTCCAGTTTCATAGAGCAAGTCTTATCAGGATTAAGCTTAAGACTGATTACGCTAAAGTGAGAATGATGTGAAGACAGTACCTGAGTGATTGGAGATGAAGGGCTGGGCGACGCTGGATTGCTGATTAATATTACCATATATCGGCATATTTAAGTCGCTTAAAATGATTATCTGCAACCCGAATGTGTGCAAGTCATAGAATGAACTGTATAGAGCTCAGTACTGAGCCTTGGTGGTCTCGAGATGGGATAACATCTGACTCCGAATGATTATTGAATCGATTTTGGAAGTGGGATCTGATAAGTTTAAGGACCTTACTGCATATGCCATTACTCAGTAAGTTGGAACCAATCGCTAAGAACGATACTGAATCGAAACATTGGATATATTCAGAAAGGAATGAGTGCATGCATGTGCTTTGGAGTTGAAGGAAGATATCGGTTAAGGACACTAGTGGAAGATGCTTGTCCATTCAGGAAGCCATGTTGATCGTCAAGAAGACCGAAACTGTCTCTTGACTTAATGAGAGAAAACATTTCATTATATATAACCATGTTGAAAACTTTTAGTGAAAATCGGGACGATAGATATTGGGCGGAGAACAATGAAATGCCATTTTCGGGATAGGTGAGATCATCGACTTAAGCAACTCCGAGGGAAGAGTGGTCATTTGCAGACATCTCTAAATAACATCGGCAACCAGACTGACAAAGACACAATATTAATCAAATTAGAGTTTAGATTTAATATCTTTGAATACCTTGAACAACCATGGCCGGCGAAACATGGACCCAATGCAGACTCTTGGCGTCCCCGTTATGGAATGGACATGGAATAGAATTTTACAAGATAGTCCATATGATCTTCAGCGAAGATTGAGAATTTGATATTTGCCGATGTATTATTAATTCTCTCCCAGACAACGGCCTCACAGAGTCGACTAAACTCTTTCCGATCAGTGAAACGCTTGTTGTTCGTATGACCTCCCTTGGTGTAGAAGGTAAAAGGAAAAAATAGAGGATACTTGACAGTAGTCAAGATTAGGGTAGATTTACCGATTTTGGAAGTCTGTCACTTCATTGTTGGAGAAGACGCAATCGAGTTAGTGTTTTCTCCGAAGAGGAAAATAAGCATGTGTTAAGCAAGTTGTCAGTGAAAATACGAAACAACGGATATTTTTATGATGTTAAGTTTTGACAATAAACGAGAGGGAAATTAAGGTCTCTCACAACGATGTATTGATCAGGCGGGGGGAGAAAAGTGTTGTCAAATGGTTGGAATGTTCATTTTCATCGAATGTTTAGAGATTCAGAGGCCGATTGTCAACGAAGATAGATTGGTTTTGATCTAGTATCACTAGCTGAGAAGGAAAGAATTCCGGTTCCATTCAGTTAGAGGTAGTCAGGTGATTAGGCATGAGAGAAGACCGAACGAATGCATCTATTCCACCTCCTCAGCCAACAGCTCCGTCGTTTCGAAAAAATGAATGTCCGTTGATGAGGAAAATATTATCACAATGTATGGAAGGAGATAGTCAAGTTTCGATATGAATGCACATAGTTTGAATATTGATGTGTCATCAGCTGATTGATTATGGCCTGAATGACCTACAATTTATAAAGATGGCCGAGAGAGATTCCGAGGAAAGTTGATTAGATTGAAGAGAAAAAGCGTGCACGAGTTTTACAACAACGGTCTGAGCGCGGGCGTGAGCTGATAAGAATGACTGTTAACTTGTTGATAAGAATAGATTATTCATCATCAATCTTGACTTTCTTAATCAAGGTCGTGTCAAGCGGGTGGAGGAGCTGAAGATTTTGAAAGCAGAACGAAGGTTTTGCACGGCTTGATAAGTTGAAATAATGCAATATCACTGGCAAGGGACTAGTTACATTTCATGATGAGACTAGCTCAGAAAGTTTTTTAGTAAGGTTGGAAGAAGAGAATATTGCAGGCGATATATGGTGGCTCATTAAACAACAGGGCACTTACATTTTAACACTGAATAGTCAGGGAGAATCGCCTTTATTTTTGCAGATGTTGGTTTCTGGACCACCGTGCCTATTATGATTTTGGTCAAAGTTAAGGGTTTCAGACCGGTACTGAGCACTGGGAAGGAAGGCGCGTTGTAATGCGACGGGGGCAGTTGCGACGTTTTGGTAGAGCTTCGATTAGCTGGGTGTAGTTTATGGATGTACTATTGTGTTAGTTGTTATTGAAAGCTCTTCAGAGCGGCAGGTGCTCAGCAAAATAAGGGCGGAGAATATGGCGCCACCGAAAATGTCTCAAATTAACGAGCTTTCTCTTCTTGAATTGGTACTCAGATTTTGGGATTTGTTCAGTTATCTGCTGTAGCTATGTACTGCCTCAATTTAATTTTACTTTCCCTCCAAAAATCAAGTGCGGTTGAAATTTGAGCGATTCAAGATCATCGTTGGTGAGTATTTCGTGAGAAGTTAGCAGAAACTCACGACGCTTGTTGACAGCATTATATTTTCGATGAGAGTTATCTCCCAGTTGCTTGTTCATGTTATAGGCAAACTCGTTTTCCGAAAGTAGAGAGAGGGGACCAAAAAATAGATTGCGTTTACAACCTCTCTCGCAAACCCATTGAGTAAAATATCAGCCTGTCGCAACAATTGTGGCTGCAATGAGGAAAAAAGATCGCCCAGATAAAGCCCAAAAAATCCATGATATCAGCCACTTGTTCTCGAAATTCAGTATGACTGGATAATCGCTTCTAGGTTTGGATTGGGGCAGTAGAAAGTGACAGCAATATCTGGTTCAGATAGGTGGAAATTGAAGGTCAAGCGGTCCGTGTAAAATAACATGTAGGGGGATTCAGACACAGAAAACATCCACAAATCAAGAGAAATTTCAAATAAATAAAACAAAATATAAATTCCAAATATAAATATTCTACAATGGCGAGTTCAGACGAGAAATATTGAAAATCTGGAAAAAAGTAAACCGATTGCTAGTTAAAAATTTTCAAAAATCACGATCGAGTGCACACATGAAAATAACTTTAAAAATTTTTAATTCAAGCTGCATCACTAAGCAAGGAAAAGGTCTATAACGTCAGGTCTCTTTGATTAAATAATTTTGTTCCTTATATTGGAAACATCAAGGCTCAATTTGAGAATAAATTAAGTTTATGCAATACAACGAAACTACCAATTGCATTTTAGCCAATTGTAAGAAATGCTTATGCTGAAACATAGACAGGCGAATTCATGCATAGATAAATAAGTAATGAAATGTTTAATGCATCAGTATACGCTTTATTTTTTGCCTATACAGATGAGAGGACTTGATTCTGTGCATTGAAATTCTGCTGGCGTCTTCGAAAAGGAAAGATTTCTCTTGCATTCAAAAGCTAGCTTGACACTTATTTTAATGCTTCCAGTTATTATTCTACGTAGTCCGTTACGATTAGATGATGAACTAACGAATATTCACCTTAATTTTGATGTAGTTTCTTCGCGTCTATATAGTTTTTTCACGCCTTGATTGTTGCAGCTATCCTTTCATGATAAATGCTCACTATTATCTTTTAGCGCTTTGAGTTCATACGTTTTGGGTTTGTATGAGAATATTTTTATTAAATTTCATACAAAGCTTTTCAGTGAAAGTTGTCTTCTTTGTTGCGGCGTTTAATTTAATTTACTAGTATAAACATTTTTGTCTGGAATATGATTTGTTTCGTACTCGACGGAAAACATAGCCGAATATTAGAACCTAAACAATATTTTTCTTTGCAAGTTGTATTACTTAATTTTGTGCGTAACAGATTTCTGCAAATGTGTGTACATATTATCTAGTTATAAATAAATAAATCTCAGATATGGCTATGAATTTCATGTTTATGCGGTAATAAAGAAACATTACATAGCTGGTCTAACGTTATGTAGTATATGAAAATGGAATTAGTAATGGCATTTTGCTTCCTTGTCTTTGCCTAAGTTGTTTTTACGACTTCTTAGTTCATTGCAGTTTTCTAATCACGTTGCCAGTTTAATTTCAAATTAGGTATAGTTTTAGCTTATTTTGCATTCTCATTTTCATTGGAGAATTAATAAATAATTTAGACGTTTTTCACGAAATGCTTTCTACTCATGCAAATTGAATTATTAAATTCAGTTATGAAATGTTTCAGCTTTGAATTAGTTCTGAAAAGTAACGTTATTCTTTTATACTAATATGATAAAGGTAATATTGTCCATTTTTAAATTTTTATGTCACAACTACAGATTGATGTTTCGATTTCATGAATAGCGATGGCCTTTAAATGTAAAACATTCATGATTGATAATGATTTTGTCTAATGCATAGCGACCTTTTTGATTGCAGGTATATGAAATTGTGGGATCTCGAAATCAAATTAGAACATTTGATTTTGCGCAAAGATTTTGAGCAGGCAGCTGAGCTTTTCAATGTCAATCTGAAACATTTAAAAGATTTATTAAAAAAGTATGTTATTTATTTATCTTTTATTTAGCATTGTTTTGTTAAAAATTAATATTAGTTAAATGTTTCTATCGAGATAATCCTGTTGTGTCGTTTATCCAGTTTATATTGGAATTGTGTTTTTGGCGGTCGAAGATTTCTTTTGTACACTAGTTTATATAAATCTCCCAGAATCAGTAATAAAGTTTCCATTTTGGTTTACCTCATCTTCGTCATCTTCATCATCATCATGCACAGCAGTAAAAAAGACAGTAATTAATGTTTAACTGCCATATAACCATAAGCAAAATAAAAACCAAATTCTTTTGAAAAGCGAGCTTTAATAAAATTCATTGTGCCCTTCCTGTGTGCAAAAACATTAAGAAATTTTATCAGATAAAAGAAACATTTTTTTCTCATTATCTTGTAAACACAATTCAAGATATAAATTTTAAAAACAAGATTATGGTATCTTTTCGTGTTACGTCTTTGTTTACAAATGTTCCAATTGATGAAACCATTGACATTATAGTCAAAGCGGTAGAACACGACATATAACCATCGCCGGTGCCAGGTCACACTCTACGCAAGCTTATCTTATTATGCACGAAAGACGTACGATTTCGTTTTAATGGAAGCATCTACAAACAGACTGATGTTGTCGCAATGGGAAGCCCCTTATCTCCAGTGTTGGCTGAGATTTTTCTAGGGCACCTAGAGAACACATCATTAAAGAGTGACATAAGTAAATTTGCTCAATATATACGGTACGTGGATGATATATTT
Source organism: Eudiplozoon nipponicum (assembly GCA_029291075.1). Taxonomy (NCBI): domain Eukaryota; kingdom Metazoa; phylum Platyhelminthes; class Monogenea; order Mazocraeidea; family Diplozoidae; genus Eudiplozoon; species Eudiplozoon nipponicum. Next base: position 71,026 of record JAQBSW010000257.1, read on the forward strand.
CTTGTCCTTAAGAACAGGTCGCATTGACGAACATTGCTTCAAAGTTTAAACAAAGCACATATGAATATCGGCTTCACGTCAGAGCACGAGAAAGATGATTGTCTCCCTTTCCTAGATGTACTATTAAATAAACAAACTAATGGTACATTAAACAGAACAATTTACCGTAAAGCAACATGGTCTGCACAGTATTTGCATTACAGCAGTTTTGTGTCGTTTCAGTATAAATTATCAACAGTTCGTGGCTGCTTTTTAAGAATTGACAGGTTGGTTAGTCAAGATTCAAAAGAAAATGAGTATAATAAAGCAATTGACGATTAAATGTCTAATGGCTATTCCAGACAAATTATTAAATCAATTGTTAAAAGAGGAATTAAACAGAAACGACGTATTACGGGCCGTAGCCATAGAAATTCTGGCTTGACGACCGGCGGGCTCAAGCTAGTCGACCCGGGATTGGTAACATGAACCTTTCCGGGCCTTAAAGGGACAGCCATCATCCCGTTTCATGTGAAGTCTCGAGTTTGGTCTAACTGCACTAACTTTTTGTTAAATGTGTAGTGACGGAATGAGAGCAGGCGTTCCAGACGTGAGGGGCAAGTTTCGGCTGCTGAAGGAAACTGGCCACTGGCATCTGGGCAGATAGTGCTCATCAGCTTTGGTTGGCAGACTATCTAGGAGAAGGAAAACTCAGAATAAAAACCAGCACTAGGAATGGGCGACCTAGTGTTCTTTTACAGTCCACATATAACCATGACAAGTACAACTTACAATAACTACATACTGCATCGGCCGTCGCGCAGTATAAAAAGGGTCGCCTTATCTGCTGAGCCGTGCAGGGTGGCTAAGCGAAAACAGGCTACTGCAGGCAACTCCAACTCTATATTCGATTCTGCGTCCTTTCCTTCCCCTTCCTAATCTCAATCTTACAATAACTCTCTTTTAGATACTATAAATATAGTTGGATTAGATCATAACACTGAGCCCAATACTAGGTTGCCAAATATCGAAAATGGTTCTTGTAGACGATCATTCATTAAACCTAAGTTAGGTTTTAATGTAGGCGCATTTAATGTGCGAACATTAAAACAACTTGGACAGCAAGAATCTCTTGCTCGTACGTTGGATAAATTAGAAATCGACATATGTTGCGTATCTGAAACCAGAGTACAGGATCCTACGTGTATTACTGAACTAGTTGCGCCATCCCTATCTACGCGTTATTGGCTTCGAACATCTGGTTCCACAGAGTCCTTTCAAGCCGGTAAATGGGGCGTTGGTATTGCCCTTAGCGCGCGAGCGGAAGCTTGCTTAATTGAATGGATCCCTTTAAATAGTCGATTGTGTGCGGCACGTTTAAATACATATACTAAAATCAAAGCAAAAAACCGTTATCATCGTTGCCTCTTCGTTGTATCTGCATATGCGCCTACCGATTGCAGCACAGAAGAAAGCAAGGACGCTTTTTACTCCGAATTAAGTTCCTTACTAAGTAAAGCACGAAGTTCGGATATAGTCCTGGTTATGGGTGACATGAATGCCCAAGTTGGTCGCTTAAACAACACAGAATTTCATTTAGGTGGAAGATACACTCTAAGCTCGACTCGCAATGATAATGGTGAACGGTTTTTGGATAGCTGCGCTGAACATAGACTATATTTAAGTAGTACAAATTTCAGACGTAGTGTTAAACGTTGTGCTACATGGCGTCCTCCAGCACCCGGACAACGGTGGACTCCAATAGATCATGTAGCAATTAGTTATAGGTGGCGTGGTTGCATCCAGGATTGTCGCTCTTTTTGGAACACTTATGTCGACTCGGACCATGCACTTATCCGTTGTAGATTTGCTCTAAAATTTTCCGGGAAAATAATTAAGAATAAACCCAAAATTGATGTAGGCAAACTCGAACAACCGTCCATCCGACAAAACTATGAAAATATTTTTAAGGCTAATCTAACTGGTCTGAATAGCGAAAATCCGAATATACTTTGGTCCAAGATAAGTTCCACTATGCACAATGCAGGTACTACTGTATGTGGTATAGCAGGCCCCCGTAGAAATAATCACTGGCTCTCTGTAAAATCTATGGAGATACTCGAAATAAGGCGCCAAATTCCACCTGGCTCGACTCATAATAATACCCGTCGCAATATAAGACGCCAACTTAAGCGCAGTCTAAAAAGGCGATCTCGAAAACTTTTGGAGCAGAAAGGCTGAAGAAATGGAAGTAGCTTTCGCGTCAGGTAACAGTCGCTGTTTGTTCCAACTTATACGCACAACAGGTCCGAGAAAGTTAAAATTTAGCGAAACTATAAATGATAGTAACAACGAATTAATAACCGATAAAATAAGTCGTCTTGACAGGTGGGCTGAACACTTTAGAGATCAATTTTCTTGGCCACCCGCGTCAGTTCCGCTTCCCGAAAGCATGTCTGCATCAACAGTGTGGAATGTTAGTCCCGAAGAACCATCCGAGTTAAAAGTACGCGATGTAATCCTATCTCTTAAGCGCCGCAAAGCGGCCGGCCCCGATGATTCGCTTCCGGGATTGTTTAAGGATGGTGGCGATATAATTTCAGGAGTGTTAACCAAACTTTTTCATACTATATGGAATGAGGAAACCGTACCACTTGACTGGAATAAGTCGACCATCATTCCCATCTTCAAAAAAGGCAATCGTAATTCGTGCGATAACCATCGTGGTATAAGTTTGACTCCGGTCGTATCAAGGTTATTTGCTTCGATTATCCTATGTCGTCTTAGCGCTTCACGTGAATCACAAACAAGAGAAGAACAGGCCGGATTCCGCGCAGGCCGAGGTTGTATAGATAATATTTTTACGTTAAGGCAAGTTCTCGAACAGAGACATTTATATCACCGTCCCACAATAGTCGTCTTTCTAGACTTCAAGGGTGCATTTGATTCGGTGGATCGCAATGTTTTATTCCATATCTTGTCGAAAAGCGGTGTGCCCACTAAATTTGTTAATATTATACGAGCTCTCTACACAAATACTTCTGGTCGCGTTAAGGTTTACAACGAATTAACGCATAACTTTACAACCAGCAGTGGTGTTCGTCAAGGTTGTCCACTTTCCCCATTTTTGTTTAATTTTGTAATCGATGCTATTATGAACAACACTCTCTCACACATTCAGGAGGCTGGAGTTGAAGAAATGGAAGTAGCTTTCGCGTCAGGTAATAGTCGCTGTTTGCTACAACTTATCCGCACAACAGGTTCGAGAAAGTTAAAAGTTAGCGCAACTATAAATGATAGTAACAACCAATTAATAACCGATAAAATAAGTCGTCTTGACAGGTCGGCTGAACACTTTAGAGATCAATTTTCTTGGCCACCCGCGTCAGTTCCGCTTCCCGAAAGCATGTCTGCACCAATAGTGTGGAATGTTAGTCCCGAAGAACCACGCGAGTTAGAAGTACGGGATGCAAAATTTGTTAATATTATACGAGCTCTCTACACAAATACTTCTGGTCGCGTTAAGGTCTACAACGAATTAACGCATAAATTTACAACCAGCAGTGGTGTTCGTCAAGGTTGTCCACTTTCCCCATTTTTGTTTAATTTTGTAATCGAAGCTATTATGAACAACACTCTCTCACACATTCAGGACGCTGGAGTTGAAGTTCTCCCGGGAGATAAACTAGTCGATCTTGACTATGTGGACAATATCGTACTATTATTCGACAATCAGCATGCTGCCCAGACCACCTTAAATAGATTATCAAACGTTGTTCCGTCTGTCGGTATGAAATTCGCACCCTCTAAATGTAAGATACTGTTACAGGATCACCCACCACTCACTCCAACGTTGCGACTGTAGAATGAAGATCTTGACATAGTCGACAGGTTTACATATCTTGGGAGCTCTATCAATAAGGTAGGCAATATGTCCGACGAGGTGAGAATACGGATCGCGAAAGCTAGAGTAGCTTTCTCGAACCTTCGTCATTTATTGAGAAACGCCAATATTTCACTTTGCCTTAAAGGTCGTGTTTACAATGCATCTGTACGCGCAGTCTTACTATACGCTAATGAAACTTGGCCTCTTAGAGTTGATGATCTGAGACGCTTACAGCCATTCGATCATCGTTGTTTCAGAAGTATAGCTATGTTGGTTACCAACAACGAATAACTAACGTTGACATCCGTAGACGTATTTTTGGATCTGACAATAAGTGCTCGTTGTTAGAAAAGCAAATAAGGCTCCATCAACTTCGTTGGCTCGGTCACGTTTTGCGTATGCCCTCATTCCGATTGCCCAATAGAGCTCTGTTCTCTCATCCAGCACCAAATTGGCGTAAGAAACAAGGTGGGCAGATTTTGACATGGCAGAAACAATTAAAGTCACTTACATCCAAATTGGATAGTATAGGATCCACTCGTCTGCCGGGATGGGGTCCCCGTGCACATCACAGTTCTTGGTTAGAAACCCTTAGCGATATGGCAGCGAATCGAGCTCAGTGGCGATCTTGTTGCAGATGTATAGTAGAATCATCTTCGTAACTTTCTTTTCTTAGTAGGACAAAGTTTTTTGCGAGGTTTGATTTGTTTATGACGTGATACGGTGAAATCCGCAAGGAAGCTGTGTTGCTGATGTCGCCTTGCCGGAACGCTAACTTGGCCATAATGGTGTTGTGGAGAGGTTTAGTTTGCCTCATTTCTGTGAGTTATCCCGATAAATTTACTCATCATAGCAAGGTCTTCCTTCTCTCTCTACCCCTCTCCCTCTCTCGTAAATCTCAATAATAATTTATCTAAATTCACTATTTTTTCACTCCTTATGGTTATATGGCAGTGAAACATTAGTCACTTGACTTTTGTGTGGCTGGAAATGATGATGATGATGATGATGAAAAGAAAACAGTCTACCAAACATCCCATTTAAAGGGGATGCAGTTTCCCGAATGACACAAAAAGAAGTTGAAGCAGCATTAACACGCACATTTAATGCGGCTAAACTACGAGTGTTATTTAGGGTAACACACTTGCATTTACCAGCAATCAAAGAGAATCAGTCGTTAATGTCGATATCAAATATTATTTACCAATATACACGCGCAAGTTTTCGATCGACCAGACCATTAATTACTCGAATGAGAGAACATTGTAACTTAAACGCCTGTTTTAAATCAAATGGTGAATACACGTCTGCTATTGCGCAACTCATCATCGAAACATCGCACGTATGTTCTCCAGTCGAAGCATTCAAAGTAATTACTAAATGCAAAAACAAAAGGGAGCTAGCCACATACGAAGCCTTATGGATAAACAAATTGCAGCCGGATTTATGTAAGAAGAAGAAGCACGTACAAGCATTGAGCTTGAACTGGATGTGACGCACGCAATTTGATTGGTTTCTATTTTTCACATTCTCTTTGTTCACATATTTCTATCTTGTTTTGCTTTCCAATTTATATATAAAGATATGTTAATCAGTAGATATTTGAGAAGACCACGAGAAAGAAAATTTTCTTATATCTGATAAAATTTCTTTTTGTTTTTGCACACAGGAAGGGTACAAAAAAACAAAATATTTTAAATGTCATAATAATGAAAGAAATAATAATTTAGGCACACAAATTGTTAGAGGTTTACGAGAGGAAGGATCTAATTACTATCAGTATATTTATCCAGATAAAACAAAGAAGGGTGGTAAGTGACCCTATTCTAAGTCTCCTCAGCATAATTTGGGGCTGACAGTAATTTGACTTGAAGATTTAGTGTTCAAGTTAAATACAACGCTGAGTCTTTGTGTTGCTCAATACATCTAGAAATCACTGAGGAAGTTGATCCGTTTTGCGTCACCAGAGATTCAAGATAGACGAAATTCTAAACGTCTGGATATAAATCGCCATTTGACAGGATCAAAAGTTTCTGGCCACAACTGGCCATAACGATTGTCTTTGATGTGTTTAGCTTTAGAACGTATTCCGTAACAACTTCTTGAGCATGATTACTGGTTTTTATAGTTCATTTTCATTTTCTGCCTTCAGAACAGCATTATTATCATATTCATTTTCAATAAACCAACCACAACCACCGATTTTCACCAAGGACACTGATGCGGTGACCTTAGCAATGATTGCAACGACAATGTAATTATACAAGACAAAAACAGAGACGCATCCTTGTCGAAAGCCAATGCCAATCGGAGAAGGTTCGGAGAGGTCCCTACTAGTGCAAGTAAATGGCGATTACTAATTATAAAAAGACTTCGAACGGCTTTGGTCGGGACGCCATCATTAAGCATAGTTCATCAAAAACCTACACGCGGGATAGAATCGAAGGCAGCCGAGTAGTTTAGGAAGGCAACATAAGTTGGCTGACGATACCGGTGGAGCAACTCATGAGAGTAACGAAATTCATGAATTTGGCCTACACATTCCGTTCCCGGTAGTAATCCTCCCAGAGTTGGTCCAATTAGATTCTTTCGCATTTTGGAAATCATAAAATCAATAGCATAGACCACGCGTAATACAGAACAGAGATATCTGATGATAAGGTAGTTTAAAGTAGTAACAGTATAACCCTTTTCTGGATGGGAATTAAAAAACCTTTCAAAAGTTTGAGACGAATTCTTCACTTCAGATTGAGATAATAAACTCGTGAAAATCCTTCTGAACCTCTTTTTCATCGAACCATGATACTTAAGATCGAGGGCCATCTACTCTGGTTGTTTTTTGAAACCTCGTGATTACGAAAATCTCTGCCAATTTATCAAATGTATGAGTTTTGACGTCCATTTCGGAAAATTTATGATGGATTACTTCATCACTAACAACTCTGTTTGCGGCGGATTGGTCGTTTTTCGAATTAGTTGACAATTTGCACTTCAGAAACTGATGGTGCTTGTACTCCATTGGTAGAATGTCTACTACTAATACGATGCATTTAAGCGTAAAATTCGAATAATTTGATAGGTTTGGACGCTTTTCCCTCTTTAGCAAAAGGAAATCAGTGCTTTTCTTCAGCCGTCACGTAACTGAATTATCATCGCCAAACTTACAAACCGGGGTGTGGTTTCCTCTTAGTTTCGCAGAAATAGAGCCTTGGTATTACCTAAGATAGCAAACTAGTTCGCAGGATTTATTGCTGGAAGGAAAGCCGATGCTTGTTCAAGATTTTGCATATCGCTCTAGATGCTCTTTGGTCCGCTGTTCTATGTAGTTACGAGTGGCGTAGCAGAGGCACAAATTTCCATCAGGGCATTATGCCAAATTGTATCTGTTTCAGTGCACGGATATTCGAGCGCAATACAAACTGCCGCATGCGGCGGAATTTCCCAGTGATTCTGGCGGCTAGAAGACTATGGTCAGACCCATTAATCGAGCTCGTACAACTTTCGCGATACGCTCTCGCCACTTATACACAGAAAAGTTATATCCGTGTACCATAATATGGTCTGTCAGAATACGATGAAATTTCATGTCCAATCTGCATGGGTCATATCGCTGCGTCATGTGGCAACGTGTCGCATATGATGCTAGAAAACTGAGTTCACCGCAATCAGGTTAAGTTTAATGTCAAGATTGTAGAGCTTCATGTTGTTATTAAATATAATTTCAGCCAGGATCCATGTTCCTACAGCTCCGTTTGCCGTGCAATCTTGACCCAAATTGGCATTGAAATGATCTTGAATCTCTAAGATATCGGTACGTCGCGCAAAGTCAAAAGCATAAGCCGTTAGCCTTGCAAAGAAAATCTTTTTATTAGTAGTATGACGTACTCATTTCAAACTTCAAGAATCCTCTTGCTTTCGCGGAGCCTATATTTGGCCAACATGAGAGCCTGTACTCTCCAGTCAGGTAAAGCTGTCGCTGCAGCACCGGACAGAAGAAAGGTGACGTCATACCTGACTGGATAACACTGGGTTTCTGATAACAGGAGCGTCACCTGCTTTCGTAAGCTAGGCCTGAATGAGACACGTTGTGTAGTGCTAAAAGCAGTTATATTTTTATGGAGATAAACAATGTAAATACCGCATTTGTGAAGTTCAGCAACCGTAAAGTGGGGCTAGCTCGTGAAGCAAGAGCTATTGAATACACTATCTTTAGATCTAAGCGGCAAACGCGGACCTTCAAAAGCTGTTGTAAGGTAACAGGGTAAATTTTAGGCTTCGGACTGTTCCGGTACTCTAGGCAGCGTCGTCAGTCACCTAACTTGCACTTATTTCTGGAGTTTTTGCATGTAAGCACGGATTTTTACAACGTATACCATTGTGTCTATCATCATTCAAATTAATACGAAAGATATTATTATGAAATAATGCTTTACTGTCATATAATCATAAGAAAAATAACAAAAAATGAAGATATAAAAAGTAATTATATTGACAAAAAGAATAATTTAGGCAAACAAATTGTTAAAGGAGAGTGGTTTGTAAAAGGATGGATCTACAATACCGTCTGCATTGTCAAGATAGCGTTATCTACCGTCAGAGAGGACATCGACACCATCATATTGAGTTTATGCGAGGGTGTTATTCATAGCATCTGTTACAAAACTAGTAATGTGTAAAGCGAACAGCCTTGAGGAACACCACTATTGGTAATAAAGTTGTGTTAATTCGTTGTAGACCTTAAGGCGACCAAAGTGTTTAATTAAGAGAGCGCCTTCGACTCGATGGGTCCCAATTTTACGCCCATCTGCGGTAGCATTTTCGATTTTCCGTCCTGATAGAATTAGAAGATAAGATAACCCTTAGAATCCCGCTCATCGATCAATGCTGCATGGAATCATTATTTGTGTTTCCTATGTTTGTTCAGGGATTTTAGGTGGCCTGCGAACAAAGACTGACGAACACCATCTTCCAATTGATTTGATTTCAGAGTTTTCCTTCTCATAGATAGTCTGTCGATAAGGCATACCGAGCACAATCTGTTCAGTCTAATTGGAATTTTTAAATACATCCGAAATTGAATTCGAAACTGGTTGTCATAGGCTATTCGATACGCTATCCTTGAAGGTGTTGACAGTGTACGAAAAGCAACCCTATAACGCCTCATGGCTGTGACAATCTGATAATCAATTTTGGATAATGGCCAGATTATGTCGAGAATACTTAACAACAAACATTATCAGTTTTGCAGCTGGCAGTAGTTTTGTTATGTTGTTCGTAGACTGATTAAATACAATGGGGTTGGTGTTTACTACAAGCTCGCAAACTTGATTTAAAGCATTATCATCTTTAATTTAATTAACTCAATGGGAACTAGTCCGATTTTCGCCTTTATGTATATTTATTTACAACAGTGACAATAGTTTCAGGTTCATCGCGTGTTGATATGTAAGTGTTGCTACGTGTGTGTGTGTGTGCGTGCGCTGGTATCGTACTTGTTCTATAAAGATGTTTAGAATCGAATTATTATTGTAGTGATGGATAAGGTTTTAACCTAGCTCTCGCTTTGGCTACTTCGTATACTAATGTTTTTCCTAGTATATTGCTTTTCGTGTCGCATTGTTCATTAGGTGTATTTTGTCTTCGGGTACGAACTCAGGATGTGCAGTATTAATCGCTCATCTTATTATGAATCATTTCACGTTTCATTTTAATAATGCTTTTGCGCAGTTACGTTTACTTCAGTTCTTTATTAGTACGTATTATTTTTTGTAATGCTGGTCCAATGGATCGCTAGAGTTTCCTGGAGACAATATTGTTGTGAATTTGGTATGGCGCAACTAGTAACACATTAGTTTAAAAACGATCCAAGGATAAATCAAAGACATGAACGGAACGTATAATCACGTGCACATTAATTTCGTGCTTACAGGCGACTCATAACTTGCAGCCGGTATTATGCTCTTTACCCACTATATATAATTTGGTGAGGAATGTACAGGGTCCAGCACCATGGCTATTGTGCTCGTACATGATACCAACACAATTGTTGCCGAAATGGTACATGATACTAACTCAATGGGTTTCTATTTATGCAAAAGTTCACGAATTTACACAAAATGCCCAATTGCATATATATTAATTCTCCGCCACAAACAGTTCCTATATGTTACATATCTATAATTACACGAACATTGGTTGTGCGGACGATGATAACAATTACTTTTGATCAAGGTTGCGATCTTGTTATAAACACCTGACAGATTATGTGCATACATATGCCAATATAAACTAAGTATTGTGTAGTGGGGATAAAACTTTTCATCCAGTACATCGATTTCGTCCTTATTGGGAACTCAACGAACTATCCAAAATTTGGCACGGACAGAACCGGAGCCTGGACACATCTGCTTTGGAATCTGGTGCTCTAACCACTGAGCCACTCTGCGGCCTAATACAAATTATGAACAATACGAAACGAAAAATAATATACATTCATACAAACAATAGCCACAAAGCGAAAGCCTTGCTATTTTACAGTCCATCGATACAAGAATAACAAGAACGCAAACGTCACAAGGTTACACAGTAAGGATGAAACCCTACAGAATCACTTAGTCACACACACTCAAAAACCAACTCGACATTAAGCACAAATTAACGTACCACTGAGTCAAACTGACAAAAACCAGATTAGTTCTCGTCCACATAATCATATTAAAACCCAGAATGAATTAAACTGAATGATGGTAATATTTGCGGTTAGGTATTCTCAAAAAAACTAGCGTTATCGACAATGGATGTACGGTCGATTATTTAACGTTTTGAATTTCCTAAAATGCACTATATAAATAATAAGATTGATTCATCAGAACCATCTTTCCTCCTTTGTCCGCTTTTATGCATGCAAAATGACGCAATATTAACTCGTTTCGTAGTTGGGCTTAATTTTATTTTTATCTGAATGCTGTTTTGCTATTTTAACAGCCTCTGTAAAGATCTCTTTTCTTTTTGAGCTCTTATTTGGCATTGTCATGCTAAAACTTCGATCAATCAGTTCAAATCGTTTCACGGTATGCTTCATTGTTGATATATTTGCATAACGACGGATTACCATTGAACTAATGCTATCTAGGATAGGTTGTTAGATTCCTAAATCAGCCAATTTCCTATCAAACATAATCCAGAATTTTCGATTTTCCCTGTTTCTAGCACTATCAGTAAACTATACATTTGAAATCGTCGTGCAAAAGAAAAAGCAACATCGAAATCATTTTATTTTGCTTCATAGTTAGTCCAAGTTTACGTTAACCTAAATGACTAGCGAACTTTGCCATTATATTTAAAAAAAATAGTATTTAATAGATAAACTTTAAGCATTCATATGAAACGGAACTGAAAATCTAAATTATTTGAGAATTACTAAATGCTTTAAGCATTTTTATTACTGAAATCTGAGATGCCTGCCTTACGAGTTACTTCCTCATACCTGTATATTTAATATGGTACTTAATCGCGTTGAATTCATATTTAGTACCTAAATATTGCTTACAAAATTGCTTAACAAATTCGTGTTTGGACTAGCATGATTTTTCCCAGTTCCACGTTTCAGCCTATTATTTTTGTGACCATTCTGGGTATCTTTGTCCATTTATAGCTCATCATACAAATGAACACAAACGAATGTTGCAATTGTGCATTAGGTGTTTTTCACCTATTAACGAATTAGTTCAAATATAAACAAAAGGATAAACCACAGGCAGCATTAACAGAAAGTATAATCTCATGTACATTTGTGCCATGATTACTAGCGACTTAGTAGGAGCCGGTATTACGCCCTTTACACAATATATTTGGGTGAGAAATGTGGGAAAATAGGACAGTACAATATACTTCAGATATTTTTAGAAGTATTGCGACGTGTGGGCGTCGCAGTAATGAATACGACGATTTGCGATTGTGTGTTGTCGCTCTGCACAAGCAGTTTTGCAAAGATCCGATTGATCCCCATTTACAAGTTGTGGATGAGTGCTGATTCGACCTCCGAAGATATTGACACCTTTGGAGGTCGAATATATATATATAAGCTGGTAAGGATCGCGTGTAATATTAAATGGCCGTTTTCATTTACTTTAATGAAACTAATATGAAATAAAAATAATTTATGTTTAGCGCGCGTTAGTCTAATTGTTGTATTCTTATCTTGTGAATGTGCACTACATTTGTTTTTATTTTCTGTCATTCTCTCACCACGCTTTAATCTCTGTGCAAACTTTGCGTTTTGGGCTTCACAGAAGATAGTATGGCTGTATCCGGTTAGCACTGGATAGGTTCATTCTCTCGTCGCCAGTACGAGAATCTAGAGCGCTGTGGTTGTCAGGCCGGAATTTTTTTGGATTTCGAGTTGTCCATCTAATGAGTTAAATCATTGCATAATAAATCTTCAATTCGTACGAATTTAATTTATAACAACAATGTCGAGGTTCTTTGTTCGGACCTAATGCCTATATTTGTCCGAAGGCGCGCTGAGATGGAGTGCAGTTTGAACAGATATATTTTGTGCAAAAATTTATTTTTGCTGTAATGCACCGATCTCAGAGCGAAATTGCCCTGATTTCGTTAACTACCAACCATGATCGTTGCTACTAAAATAGAAGGGTAACATTCTAATTCTGACATTTATTTTTAGGATGAATGAAGAATTATAAAGCTTTCTTTAGTAAATAGTTTATATTTAATTACCTAATATGAACGACTGCAGAGAAAGCATGTGGTTATATTTGGAGGATATTTATATGTACTTCATATTTGTTTTTAAACAGATAAATTATTCTTTATTGTACATACGCAGTGGCATAAATCGTTTTGGTTTTTGTTAAAATCGTCAACTGCTTAATTTTAAGGTACTATCGACCTATAATAAATAATATTGTTAATTAATGACTGAATAATTCTAATTGAAAAAAGTAGTTCGAATGCACTAACTAATAAGCAAAATTGTGTAGATCTCTATTTATATTTTTCGTTATCATATAGTCCAGTCTACAGGCGGTTAGACCTACCCATATTCCTTCGTAGATTTACAGCATGTCTGCGTGCAGTTCGTTGCTTGGTGTTGGGTGTTAGTATTGCCGAACGTCAGCGTTGCTACGTCGATGCTATCGAGTATATCCTTTTTCTTTTTCTGGCGTCTCCTGGAGAGTCTACATCATCGATAACTTCATCATCAGTATCGTCATTTGCCAATTCTGATCAATTCCAAATTGATGCCTATTTATTGGAGGCAGTCAGCTGCAAAGTACTTGGACAGTTGACAGAGCGACTTGTTCTTGATCTCGGTTCGCATTGTAACCAGCCAAAAGCAGCGTTGGCCTGTTTGCAGCTTTTGTTAGACTACGAAATTTCGCGTGCCTGCTCTTGTCTATCTAACTCAGGCTGTCCTATTTCGGCCAAAGTTCGGGCATGGCAGAGCTCTTCGGATTCACAACAAAAACCTCAGCGTTCAATCGCCCAGCCTTCCTCCGATTACATTTATCCTAAACCGATTTGTGCAGCTACATTGCCTGTACGCCATTTAAATGGCGATGAAAACATTGAAAAGTGTGCCCTTGGCCATACCGTTTGCAATGAGTCTGCACCCAATGGCCTTCCGGAATTTTGCTACCCGGTAGCCTTCGGGCCGGGATACTTACTAAGAGTTGGGCTTCGTTTTAAATTGCAGGCTTTGGTAAACAAATTGGAAAAGGCTCTTGAATCGTTGAATAATTGTGCTAAAGCTGGGCCAGGTTAGATAATTGTCTATTTCCTACCAATCTCATCTTTAAATTTGAATTACTATTGGCTTGTCATTTCTATTTTTGACACACATATCTAATTTAAGCTGTTGCCAAAACACATTTCTCTTAATTCATTATCCATTTCCTTTTATATTTGAAAATTTATGTTCACGATCAACTAATAACAGTTGGTAGACAGACAAACATAAAAAGAAATATATTAATAGCTCCAATATGTGTGCTGTCTTCTGAAGACAATTAGAACTATTATTTCACTTTAGAAAGTTATTATGTCCGTTGGCTATTAATATTACATAGTATATATATATATATATATATATATATATATATATATATATATATAAAGATAAAATAGTTATTTCATAAGATAGCAAAGGCAATTCATCGAGTTCCGCTTTTATGGGAAATTTCTTAAGTACTGTGCCGCATTTGCTCGACCAGTTCTCGAACCTAGGTACATTTGTATCTGTATCATTCAATCCACTGTACGACCTGTCACTTCGTTGCGTTCTTTTCATGTTTTTAGAGCCACATCATTCTCACAAACTCAGTTCAAAGAAGAGTTGGATTTATAATGGATGCCATATGAGATCCACCTAAAGGAAAAATAGACTAACCAAGTTTCTCATCATCATCCTGACCAGCCTTACAAAAGTAAAAAGAGACTAATATTTCACTGCAATATAACCATAATGAGTAAAAAATGTATATAAGTGGATTTAGACAAATTATTAGTAAGATTTACGAGAGGGAAGGAATACCTTGCTACTATGCGTAAATTTATCAGAATAACTCACAGAAATGAGGGAAACTAAACCTCGCCACAACACCATTATGATCAAGTTACCATTCGGGCAAGGCGACATCAGCAATACAGCTTCCTTGTGGATTTCACTGTATCACGTCATAAACAAACCAAACCTCGCAGCTAACTTTGCCCTACTGAGAAAAGAAAGTTACGAAGATTATTCTACTAGACATCTGCAACAAGATCGCCACTGAGCACGATTCGATGCCATATCGCTAAGGGTTTAAACCAAGAACTATGATGCGCACGAGGACCCCATCCTGGCATTCGAGTAGGTCCTGTACTACCCAATTTAGATGTAAGTGATGTAAGTGTTTCTGCCATGTCAAAATCTGCCCAACTTGTTTCTTGCGCCAATTTGGTGCTGGATGAGAGAACAGAGCTCTACTGGGCAATCGGAATGTGGGCATATGCAAAAGTGACCGAGCCAACGAAGTTGATGGAGCCTTATTTGTTTTTCTAACGACGAGCTCTTATTGTCAGATCCAAAATACGTCTACGGATGTCAACGTTAGTTATTTGTTGTTCGTAACCAACATGTGCTATATTTCACAAACAACGATGATCGAATGCCTGTTAGCGTCTCAAATCATCAACTCTAAGAGGCCAAGTTTCACTAGCGTATAGTAAGACTGCGCGTACAGATGCGTTGTAAATACGACCTTTAAGGCAATGTGAAATATTCGCGTTTCTCCATAAATGACGAAGGTTCGAGAAAGCTACTCTAGCTTTCGCGATCCGTATTCTCACCTCGTCGGACATATTGCCTACGTTATTGATAGAGCTCCCAAGATATGTAAACCTGTCGACTATGTCTAGATCTTCATTCTGCAGTCGCAACGTTGGAGTGAGTGGTGGGTGATCCTGTAACAGTATCTTACATTTAGAGGGTGCGAATTTCATACCGAAAGACGGAACAACGTTTGCTAATCTATTTAAGGTGGTCTGAGTAGCATGCTGATTGTCGAATAATAGTACGATATCGTCCGCATAGTCAAAATCGACTAGTTTATCTCCCGGGAGAACTTCAACTCCAGCATCCTGAATGTGTGGGAGAGTTTTGTTCATAATAGCATCGATTACATAATTAAACAAAAATGGGGAAAGTGGACAACCTTGACGAACACCACTGCTGGTTGTAAAGTTATGCGTTAATTCGTTGTAAACCTTAACGCGACCAGAAGTATTTGTGTAGAGAGCTCGTATAATATTAACAAATTTAGTGGGCACACCGCTTTTCGACAAGATATGGAATAAAACATTGCGATCCACCGAATCAAATGCACCCTTGAAGTCTAGAAAGACGGCTATTGTGGGACGGTGATATAAATGTCTCTGTTCGAGAACTTGCCTTAACGTAAAAATATTATCTATACAACCTCGTCCTGCGCGGAATCCGGCCTGTTCTTCTCTTGTATGTGATTCACGTGAAGCGCTAAGACGACGTAGGATAATCGAAGCAAATAACCTTGATACGACCGGAGTCAAACTTATACCACGATGGTTATCGCACGAATTACGATTGCCTTTTTTGAAGATGGGAATCATGGTCGACTCAGTCCAATCAAGTGGTACGGTTTCCTCATTCCATATAGTATGAAAAAGTTTAGAAAACGCCACCATCCTTAAACAATCCTGGAAGCAAATCATCGGGGCCTGCGACTTTACGGCGTTTAAGAGATAGGATTGCATCGCGTACTTCTAACTTGGGTGGTTCTTTGGGACTAACATTCAACACTGTTAATGCAGACATGCTTTCGTGAATCAGAACTGACGCGGTTGGCCAAGAAAATTGATCTGTAAAATGTTCAGCCCACCTGTCAAGACTACTTATTTTATCGGTTATTAATTCGTTGTTATTATCATTTATATTTTCACTTACTTTTAATTTTCTCGGACCTGTTGCGCGGATAAGTTGGAACAAACAGCGACTATTACCTGACGCGAACGCTACTTCCATTTCTTCAGCCTTTCTGGTCCAAAAGTTTTAGACTGCGCTTAAGTTGGCGTCTTATATTGCGACGGGTATTATTATATTTATTATATAAATGTTCATTTCAATACCACTTCCCCATGTAGTGTGGTGTCTGTTCAGTAATGACCGATTGGGGATGGTTATTAGAACTTTAGGTCTAAATGGATGTCATATGAGCTCCACCTAAAGGAAAAATAGACTAACCAAGTTACATTAGTTAGTATATAACTGAAAATTGTGTGTGGTGTAGTGTGCGACAGGGTGGCTCAGTGGTTAGAGCACCAGATGCCGAAGCAGACGTGCCCAGAGTCGAGCCTTGTCCACGGCAAATTCTGGTCAGTACATGGTGAGATCCCAATAAGGACGAAACCGATCTACTGGATGAGTTTCCTTTTCTACACTATGCAATTCTTAGTTTATACTGACATATTTAAGTAATTAATGGGTAAGGTGCTTATATCAAGATTGCAACCTAGGTTAAAATAAGAGTTAGATTCCTCTGCTCTTGGATATTTCATAAATGATGCTGGCCATGTTAAATAATTAGATTTTCAGTACGATATTAATTAGGCAGTTCTGGAAAATTATACAAAACGTCATTCAGAAAAACAAATATTTATATACAACTATATCATTAGTGCTGCGGCTCAACGCGCTTATGGTGATGCGCTTGTACAATCCTTGACCAAAACCGTTTCACGTTATGTACTGGCAAATCGTCACTCATGAAACGAAGCGGCTTACACAGTTACCGTACTATATACCCGTTAATTGGAATCGGTGTGATATACTTCTTAAGTCTATATATATATATATATATATATATATATATATATATATATATATATATATATATATATATATATATATATATATATATATATACATGATTTAATATTTATATCACCAAAAATTTAATCAGTGATTCTCGTATTGATTTTTTTCATGTAACTGTGGCGTATACTTTAAATAAGTCATGTTCTTCACTGCGTAGCAATTGTGTAGTCGGCATTTCAATAAAGTAAAATTCATGAGATAATATAACTGAGAGTCGATTTTCTGATGTTCAATACCTCACTTAATTCATACTAATTATTATAATAATACGAATAATGAATTGGAGGTTGATTCTCGTTAGTTAAATTGCTATTTTGCTCTGATAATTATTATAGAAAGTTGAAATGTGTCTACACGAGCGATTGACTGTAGGTTTGTTATGATTTGCAACTGGCTAAATATAATGTGATTAGTGCTTATATGCAGCTCGCAAACTTTATTTGAATAAATGAAAAAATGCTCCTTCCGCATAAAATAGCGATAACACTGTGTTGCATTAGCCACATTCCATCGAATAATATACAAAGATGTGCATATATATATATATATAGATATAAACGCACGTGTGCGTGCTTTATGCCATATCTAGTACAATATTTCGACCTGCATTTTGAGTCTTCAGTTATTTTGTTGTTTACGCCTGTTGTCTTTTCTGAAAGCTTTTCGCATAATTAATTAAAGTAAGTATAAGCTACAAAGCGTTTGCTTTCTCTTTAATTACTAGTTGTCACTAAGCTGTATATTTTTAATTGTAGTTGCAAAATGCAAGGCCGTGACCAGCTCGCGTGGTAAACGTGTTAAGCCAAAAGCTCAGAACGAAGAAACTGTAGTGTCTGGACAACCACCAACTAAAAAAGTTAAGCGAACAAGGCGAAGCAACTCCGTGGTGCCTAATGAATCAGACTCCGTTGATGGGACTGGTAAAATCGTGTTAATTGATGATAACATAAAAGAAAGTGGTAGGTTTCATATTAATAGTGGCTTTCGATTTCTGTTAAATTTTTATGGCTTGATAAGAATTTTTTACTTATCAGCTTAAATTAACCTGAAATTTGGTATGAAGTACAGTTTTTGCGCTCAAACAGCACGCGCCTCAATTGCGCGTTAAAATTTTTTCGTACTACTTTTTAAATTTTATTCACATTAAATATAAGGCAAGCTACGAAATCCTGCACTACAGACACCACGTGTTCTATGCAATTTGCAGTTTTATGCCGGTGTATAAATAATTGTGCATCACCTCGAGACGACGAATTAGAAACCGATAATGGAGCAGAGTTCTTTAAGCAAGAATTACATTGATGGTGTAATTATATTTATATCTTATGAGACAAATACTGCATAGCTGTTGAAATGCGCACAAGGCTGTTAAAATATTACATTCTTCTAGGAATAAAACAAAATACCACCTTTTCTGAACATCAAAATAATGTGAGGAAAAATAACAGGATCTCGTAAGTCATCGGCAGGGGAAATCATTCACATGAAGGTATACTTATTAAAGAGTTGCTGCAACTATAGCTCATGCATGTAACTTTGTGATTAACATAGCCAGTTATATCTGAAAATCAGTTGATAACGCAAGACAAAGGATGACCTGGAAGCACTAGGAAAATATCTTAAAGAAAGGGTGAATCCTGATCAACTGTTAAAGGTTAGTATGAGAAATCGGCAGTATTCGCAATTGTTGTTTCATTTAGACATGACTTAGTTATCCATAACTCTGCAGTTTAGATAATCAGCAGTTCTGAGGAAATACGAACCAACCCCTTCAAATGATCAACATAAGCCATTTTGATTTGAACACTTTCTTTAATTAAATGATTTATTTGTAAAAGTTTGCTAGTAAAGAGCGCGCCTTTTATTAGGAATAATTGATTATTTATTAACTTCGGAGTTTCGGCTGCTGCTGCTGCTGATGATGATGATGTCATTCTCTTACTTCTTCTTCATCATAATTATTGTGATTTTGTGTGGAGATTCTCCTGTATTCTTTTCGGCTTTGAGTAGAGCCATTATGGCGTTCGGACAAAAAGGTGGTCACGCATGCATTTTCCCAAGGGAGTATGGGCGCCATCATTTTCTGGAGCGCAACTTGTCAACTACTTCCAAAATATCCTCAATCCGCCGCATATAGCAAACGGCGTCTTTATCAATAAAGTGACCAATCGAAATTGTTACAAGATAGGCATCAAAACTCTTAATTTTGATGAAGTGGCAGAGCTGTGCTCTCACTATGGACCTCAAAACCACCGGAGCTGATGGCCTTCCTTCTGAATTTTTAACGCTCGGTAGAATAGTGGCTCATAATGATATGCAATAGCCCATTACCAAAATCTGTAGATAGGAATTCATCCCAAATAAAGAAACGCACTGGCATTCTTGCCAAATTTCTTTTTATCAGTTTGCTTTCTGCTGCATCATAAGCGGTCATTGCTGTTGCCCTGAAAAGGTTATTGAAAAGCGAAAAAAGCATACTAGGCAGGGATTCGATTTTATGTATGTGCCAAATTTGTGCACTCGCCACTCTCTTGAGTTGCACCACCGATATCAGCAGCCCACTATTGTTGCTTCTTTTGACTATTGCACCACCTTCGATCCGGTCTCGCGTGTAAGTTTATTACGAGGTACGCTAAAACGATGGTGTCGCACTAAATTTCTTCGATTGCTTTTGGTCTGTATTACTACTTACTTACTTTACTTTACTGCGGCTGACTCCTTTTGGAGGATAAGCCGGCTCCAGTGACATTTCATGGAGTTTCTTGGGAATTTGGTACAAGTGGTGTCCCCTCACCACTCGGCTTTTTGATCGAGGACGCACCTCTAGCCTTTGCACATCCAAGCGCAGTCTGCAAGGCAGCAGTAAGTTGCATGGTTGCCGGTGGCTGTTGAGAGCTCATTCGCCATTCGGAAGTACGGGGTACTGTCCAGGAGTCCATGTAATCCTGTGGCTGTTGAACCCTTTTGTGGCGGGGAACACACGCCGAGTCATGGTGCCGTCGTCGGGCTCATGTGGTATTTTATAGGAGATCCGATTGCCGGTCGGAAATCCACCACGCCCTGGTGACACCACCGCCATAGCCCATGTACGATCGGCTATCGAGACATGGTTGACACCGTCGTACCACGTTGAGGAGGGGATGGACTTTACGATGGTCTGTATTACTGATACATTGACATTTATTCCAACTATTATGGCCTCTCCGAATCTTCTTCAATTGACTCCGGCGTTCGTTAGGGACGTTTCATGGCTCCCACCATGCTTGGTTTTATTTTCGATGTATTATATGTTGAGGCCATCGGAATACTCCTTGGAGTGGAGATCGGTGGTCGTGGATGGTATGTTGACCGTGAATAGGATGACGATGCTGTTGCGATGACAGAAATGGAAGAGCAATTTAATAGAGCCATTAGTTGTACTCAAGAAATGTCTACCCGTTACGGTGTGAAGCTAGATGGATAGAAAACCGTCGTTGTGGCCAATGCTAATCAGCACTCCATATAGTAAAAGAGAGATAATGTTTAATATCCTGCAAATGATTTCAACGCCATATTCGTATAAAATCGGTAGATCATCGAAACCTGCAGCATTGCGATGTCTAAGTGATAAGATTTCATTCCGCATTTCTAACTCTAATGTTAGTTTGAGATCAGAATGCCATATTGTTGATACAAGCATACCTTGCGGGTAGGCACTCATGAAGTGCCAAAGAAAAATTTTTTCAATGAAGTGTCCAGCGCTCCGACCAAGACGGCACAGTTTACCATTTGTTACATTATTGTTGCAACTATTTATTGTTGTGCATTTGACCGCATTTTTCTTGGGCTGGACAATTGATAGCACTCGTAAGTCTGTAAAATCATGAATCCTTTACATTTCCAGGTGCACCGATTTTTGGCCTTGATTGATGGGTTCTCCCTTGTCCCTTCATTTTGAAGCCCTCCAACAGCTGCTTGTCTGGAAATGACTTATGCGCTGAAGTTTTCTGTTGTCAAATTGCTCTTTTGCTAGCATGCTAAATTCGGTGATGATATTGACTAGCTTGGGAATAACGAATGGTAATTCAACTGAAATGCTTTCAATATTTGTTATTTCGACATTGAGCCTATTGATTTTATTAGCATCCACATTACTCCCGGTAAACAGAAACGAGGACGTTAAAAGAAATGAGGCAAAATTGTAAATGCAGACGCCTGTTGTGGCCTCAATTTCCCTAAAGATCTTGCAAGACGGCCGATGCAGTACTAAATCATTACTTTTGTTTTATTAACAGTTATTTTTTGGTTGTAACGAAGTACGAAGTCGCCTATTATTGGTGGGTATGCTTCGTATACAAAGTTTTTACCTTTAAGATGATCTTCCAACCATGTTTATTCAGTCAAATAATAATAGTAGTATGTATTAGTTGTTGCGAAGCTAGTAACAAATTAGTTCAGTTGTGATCAGAAGGATAAACCAAAGACAGCACGAACGGAAAGTATAACCTCATGCACATTCGTTTGGTGTTTACTGGCGACTCATCAGTAGGAGCCGGTATTACGCCCTTTATCCACTATATATTTGGGTGAGGAATGTGAGATAATAGGACGGTACAATCTTCTAGACGAATGTGTAAACCTATAGTAGTCAAACTAGCATCATATAAAGTCTCGAAAATGCGACTTCCAGCTAACTCACTATATAATATATATACCGAGTCTGTAAATAATACTAACACTATGGCTATTGTGTGAGTAACCGATACCAACATTGTAGTACCGAAAAGGCACATGGTACTAACACTATGGTTGTCGATTCTGTACATGCTACCAATATGATGGATATCAATTTATGCTATAGTTTATCGAAATTGAGAATTACAAATATTTCTGAACACCTGTTACTCCAGTAATTCCATACACTCTGGTCTTGATCGATATCAGTTATCACATTTCGCGGTAAGCATGACATCATTGAATTCAATATATAACAGATAAATACTGTTTGTTGCGAAGAAATAATATATATGCAAGTATTTATTAGGAAGTCGCATTTTCGAGACTTTATATGATGTTAGCTTGACTACTATAGGTTTACACATTCGTCTAGGAGATTTATCGTCCTATTATCCCACATGCCTCACCAAAATATATAGTGGTAAAAGGGCGTAATACCTGCTCCTACTGATGAGTCGCCAGTAAGCACCAAACGAATGTGCATGAGGTTATACTTTCCGTTCATGCTGTCTTTGGTCTATCCTTCTCGTCACAACTGAAGTAATATGCTACTAGGTTCTCAAAACATAATACGTATTTGCATATATATTGGTTCTCCGCAACAAACAATATTTAAATAATAATGATATTCGCGGATGGTTATAACAATTCTTTAAATCAAATTTGCGAGCTTGAAATAAACACCAATCCCATAGTCATATATAGGCAACACATTATTGATTGCGGAATGCCAGTAACAATTATTTAAATCAAGTTTGCAATCAGGAAGTAAACACCAATCCCATTTCATTCAACCAGTCGCGAACAACAAAACAAAACTACCTCCAGTCGCAACGCACTGACGTGTTTCGACCTTCCATGATCATCATCAGAGTACGACGGTAAACTGACTAGTGAGGATCAAACCGCAATACCTTTTTTGGAAAGCAAAATTAGATATACGACTCTCACACCTAGTAGTTTCGAATAAATTGTACTTGACTGGAAATGTCGGCTGCACAATTTATATGCAGCCACGAACATTCAGTGTTTGCAGCTGTAGCCACACACATATATAGGCAACATAATTAAACAATTATTGATTGCGCGGATGGTGGTAATAATTCTTTAAATCGAGTCTTCGAGCTTGAAGTGCACACCAATCCCACTGTATTTAAATTGATTTGAAGAATTGTTACCACCATCCGCGCAATCAATTTTTGTTTAATTGTATTGCCTATATATAGACGTGTGTGACGAAAGCTGCCAATAGTGAATGTTCGTTCCTGCATAGAATTGTGTAGCCGACATTTCCAGTCATGTACAATGTATGCGAAACTAGATTTGCGAGCCGTATATCTAATTTTGCTTTCCATATATATATATATATATATATATATATATATATATATATATATATATATATATATATATATATTCAATGTGGTTTGATCCTCGCTAGTCAGTTTGCCGTCGTACTCTGATGATGATCATGGAAGGTCGAAATGCGTCGTTGCGTGTGACTGGCGCTAGTTTTGTTATGTTGTTCGACATCTGGTTAAATACAATGGGGTTGGTGTTTACTTCAAGCTTGCTGATCGCAAATGCTCCTCTTAGCAAGCATAACCTTGCCTTCGCGTTCCTTACGTTTGCTTTTTTTTCGGCACTATCGTTGCAACACTAAGTGTTACTGCGCATGAGGGTCAAACTCGAGGCTTCATTCGAACTGAAATTAAGACTGTATCCCAATAGCATCATCAAAGTTCATCCTCCTATTGCTTGTTCTTCTAACTAGGGTCCCCTTTGGTGTCAGGCCAGTGCTTTCCATGATTATGGTTATACACGGACGTATGTGTGCATGTTCTGCGGTATTAACGAGTTTGTAATTCATTGCTTACAGTAACAAATTAAATGTTTTTTCCAATCGATTTATTGTCTTGACGTATTGCATGAAATCTGCGCATTTTGCAGTTTGGCCAAATTCAATATGACATAATGCTTATATACATGCTATTTGGTTGCTTATGTCTATTATTTATATATAGATGACATTATCTGTATTGATGATGACGATGTGAGCTCACTGAGTTATTCAGAGCAGCCCACCAAGGCCACCTCTTTGTACAATTTGGCTGAAACGTTACTGCGTCGCATTTTCGGGAACTATTACTCCGATCTTTTATCGAAGGTTCGCAAAACTCCACATCGACGTTTAATAGGTGAATTGTGTAATGCGAGAGAGGCAAGTATTTTTTTGTGTTAACTTATCTTTCTTTGACTTTTCTTATGTGCAACACCAAAATAAACACATGAGTTCGATCAGAGCTTCTTTAGCCGGACAAATATTCGCATTTTCTACCACTTGATCGTACAACGTCATAGTCTTATTAATTAAGGAACAGCTGTGTCCAGGAATAATTCAGTAAACTTGTTCCACCGGAATGTTCTTGTCAATTTCGGAACTCACACCATGGAAAAACAAGATTTGCGCTTTCATATTCTTTTAATATAAATAGCTAGTATGTTCTGCTAATATTTATTTGTATTACTTAATACATGGTAGTGATTTGGCGTTATTTTGGTAAAATTATTCCACAATTTGTTTCCTATACCAGCTGACGTAATATATCTGGCTAATTCACATTACTTTTATTTTCAACATAAATTTCCAATTAGCCAGTCCTGTTACGTCGATTTGAGCTACTGCATTGAATTTAATATTTGGTTCATATTTTACTATACTTTATGATTGTATAATATAAACTTTGCATAGGATGGCAAATGTACGTCCATCCTAATCGGGCAAGGCCTTAATAGTAGACAGGAATGTTGTAGGCGAGATTCCAACCAACTACCATTTAATTCAAATATATGCAAATGTAGGCTTTTGAATCAGAATAACTGCATACTATTCTAAAATCTATTCAAGATATGGCTTACTCAAATGGATAGTAACTACACGGCCAGCAATTGGCTCAGCCAGAATTGTGCTAAGATTTATCTTTAAATTTTTTTAAACGACTTAATTAAATACACATATTGTTAGCATAGTATAAATATTTCATAGGAAGTGGCTTTGTCATTGTTGAACATCTACCTAGTTACAAATTAGTTCAATTATGACCAGAAGGATAAAACAAAGACAGCATGAACGGAAAGTATAATCTCTTGCACATTCGTTTCGTGCTTACTGGTGACTCATCAGTAGGAGCCGGTATTTCGCCCTTTACCAATTATATATTTGGGTGAGAAGTGTGCGAAAATAGGACGGTACAATCTCCTAGACGAATGTGTAAACTTGCAATAGTGAAGCTAACATCATATCAAGTCTCGACAATGCGACTTCAACGCTAATTCACTCTATATAATATATTTAACGAGTATGTAAAGGATACCAACACTATGGCTATTGTGTCAGTACCTGATACCAACACTACAGTACCGAAATGGTACATGGTACTAGCACTATGGATGCCGATTCGGTACACGGTACCAACATGATGGATTTCAATGCATGCTATAGTCCACCAAAATTGAGAATTACATCTATTTCCGAACACCGGTAAATCCATACACTCTGGTCTAGATCAATATCAGTTATCGCATTTCACGGTAATCATGACATCATTCAATTAAATATGTAAGTTAGATACTGTTTGTAGATGAGAACTAATATATATGCAATTATGTATTAGTAAAAAATTATTTCAATTATGACCAGAAGGATAAACCAAAGTCAGCATGAACGGAAAGTATAATTTCGTGCAAATTTCTTTCGTGCAAACTTTCCGTTCCTACTGTCTTTGGTTTAACCTTTTGGTCATAATTGAACCATATGGCATCTCATTAGACAAAGGTCCTATTAGCCACCAGAAATCTGTTATTATACAACGGACACTACGCTATCTGGGGAAGTGGCATTGAATTGAACATTTACAATTAGGCGATGATAACATTATTTTAAATCAAGGTTGCGATCTTGTTACCACCGCCTGTGCGACCAATGATTGTTGATTTACAAATGTTCAATTCAATGCCTTTTTCACAAGATAGCGTGGTGTCTGTTTTATAATAACAGATTTTGGATGACGAGTTGAAACTGTTACCTTTTCCTTGTGCTGCGACACGAGGTTCCACGTAAAGGTAAAGCTAGCCAAAACATGAATTAGTATATGATTGAAAATTGTGTGTAGAGTGCGGCAGGGGGAGTCAGAGTCAGACTCAGAAGTGGACGTTCCCAGGTTCGAGCCCTGTTCGCGTAAAATAATGGACAGTACTTGAAGGGTTATAAATAAGAACGAAACCGTTCTACTGGATGTATTTCCTTTTCTACACAATACAATTCTTAGTTTATACTGAAAAATGGAATATATAATTGGATTGGTGGTTATATTAAAATAAATAAATAAAATAATTGTTATCAATGCCCACGTTTTGACCAACACCAAAAAGCATAATGCGCTTTATTTGTATATTGCATGTAGATTTATCAATTTTTATTAATTGTGTTCTCACGACCTAGCCTGTAGCTTTTACACGGCATAGTTTTACCTTTATAAATAAATAATAGTCATTCATTCATAGCTTTTTCACTTATTATTAGGCTTAATAAGCTGATTTATTGTTGTTTAGTATGATTATTATTTTTAAATGACTGGTTAAATGCTTCATCCATCGCGTAGTATTAAAAGAATCGCCTTATGTGCGGGGTGAATAAGCGAAAGCAAGTTACTGCAAATAATCTGTAAATTGAACAAAATTAAAAGTCAATTACGGTCGAGAACTTGGAGGAAAGTAAATTATGACGATACCAAATTAAAAATTGTAATTATATCTTTGTTGGTGCCTTCTGCAACACTTTTCTGTGGGCAAAAATCGCGAACATACAGCTGTTACATAAATCAGGCGACTGGAGCATAGCACATGCCAAAATACTCACCATGAACTTCGGTTGTTGTATTTGGTTCTCATGTGTCTTTATATATTATAAATCTTGGCTCGCCAGCTGACTAACTGCTAAAACGCAGTATCGATATTGCTTGCTTAGCAGAAACTGTAATTTCTTTCTACGGTCTGCAGTACACTTCATTAAGGCCTAGCACGCTGGCGAAGACTTCTTCTGATTCAATGCAAGAGTTATTTAGCAGGGTATGGTGTTGCCTTTCTGCTATCCGGTGTTACAGCCAAAGCGTAGATCTACAAACATTCGTCTGATCTCTGCTAGTTTATTCGTAGGCAACTTGGTTCTGGGTGTCGTAAACGTGTACATGCTAACTCTCGATCATTGTGACATGGGAATTCTGTTCAAATGCTTTTTTCTATTGGAAAGTTCACATCTATCTTTATTTAACGGCTTTGGCTGAAATGATTGCCTAAGTTTGATTTTTTTAATCTTCATGTGCATGTTTTTCATTTTTGTAGATAGAATTAGTGGCTCCGGTCGAGGGATCATCGGTTGACTTCGGAGCTTCACGCCCGCACTATCTTTGGTACAAGTCTATGGACCTTGGAAAAAACGACGTAAATGTACATGAACTTGCTTCAAAGTCAGATATCAGATCTCCATGCACCGTTTCTCCTAAGTAAGTTTCGTCGTGTTATAACTTTGTTTTCTCAGTTTGTTAGTTCGTGAATGTTTAATTTGGTTTTAATCAAATATAGCCAATATGAATCAGTTTAAATCGATTGCTCAAATACTTTAAAGTAATCTTTCTCAATGCTAGAGCAGCATGGCGATGGAAGTGTCGATTCTTTGACAATTTATGATTTAATTGTTAAGTGCGGGTACCGCCGATTTGTCGTTTTTAATAAGCAACACGTCTTATTAGTTACTCTATATATATATATATATATATATATATATATATATATATATATATATATATATACATATATAATGACAGCATTTTATACATATTTTGCCAGTTCAAACTGAAAATTCCATTAGATACCAAATGCAGTTCATAAAGAAGTCTAGTTTCGATCTTAAATGGACGCGTTTTATACGATCAGAATCCTATGAATAATTGATTATAAATAAAACATTTGTATTGAGCAAAGTGACTTCTGATGAATTGAAAAACATAGTAAGAGTTTTGTCTGAACAAATGGACATTGACAGCGAAGTTAGGAATAATTAAGTCTCGGCTGGACGATACACTTATAATAAATTCCGAGGGAATCCATATAAACGACCCAACAAATATAGGTAAATTGAACAATTGCGACCGCGCCCAAGAGGCAGAAGATGGATATATGGCTGTGTTTTCATCCGAATCGATGATTTTTTTCGACCGTTATCAGAATTTAAGCCAGGATGTGGACCCCTGGATGTGGAAAAGCCATAGTTGTGGTTCTAAAAATTTGAAGTCTGATTGAGCGCAAGAATTTTTATTGGAAGCACCTATTGTGAGCGTGGCTTTCCAGGAATTAGCTGACCGGAGAGTTGCGGTACAATTAGAATTGATCGTTGACCTTACGTATGGTGAATAGACAAGGCGAGTGTTGGATCACTACCTTCGCTTAATTCTTGTAATATTGCACACAATCAACCACAGGCTCCTATTTCAGTTCGACGAGTTGTCAAATGATGATGGCTTCTATGGGAATGCGAGCCTTAATAAAATTCATAGTATTCTTTTCATCTGAAAAAATAAAAAGAACTTTTATCGGATACAAGAAGCGCTTCTTTCCCATTTTCTTTTTAAGTATCTATAAATGAACATCTTATGTATAAATTGAAAGGCAAAATAAGATGGAAAAATTTAAACATAGAGAGAGCGTGAAATAAGAGAACAACCAATAATTTGCGTGCATTACCTCCAGTTCAAACTTAATGCCTGACCATGCCTCTTCTGCATGCATAAATCCGGCTGCAATTTGTTTTTCAATAAAGCTTCGTATGTGGTTAACTCTTCAATTATTTAATTTAGTAATTATCTTGAATGCTATGTCTGGAGACCATACGTGCGAGTTTTCAACGATGTATTGAGCAATTGCAAGCTTGTATTCACCGTTTGATTTGAAACATGCGTTTAAGTTGCAATTTTCTCTCATTCGAATAATTAACTTTCTGGTAGATCGGCTTACGCAAGTTGATCGACAACTTGTATATTGTATATTGATAAATAATATTTAATGTCGACATTAACGGCTGCTTTTCTTTTATTATTGGTAACGGTAAGTGTGTTGCCTTAAATAGCACTCGTAATTTTGCTGCATTGAATGTGCGTGCTAATGCTTCTTCAACTTTTTTTTACTATGCGGAAAACTACATCCCCCTTAAATGGGATTGCTAGGTAGACTGCTTTCGTTTCTGGTCTGAAATACGAGAGCCGCATATCTAATTTTGCTAGAGAAAGACGATTTTATGCATTTCTTAGATGTACTACTAAAAAGAGAAACTAATGGTAAATAAAATAAGACAATGTACTATAGACCAACCTGGTCTGCATAGTATTTGCATTATAGCAGTTTTGTGTCGTTTCAATATAAATTATCAACAGTTCGTGGCTGCTTTTCAAGAATTGACAGGTTGGTTAGTCCATATGCCAAAGACAGCGGATATAAAGCAATTGTCGATTTAATTTCTAATGTCTATCCTAGACAATTAATTGAATCATTTATTAAAAGAAGTAAACAAAATCAGACGTTTTTCGGACCAGAAAAGAAAGCAGTATGCCTAAACATCTCGTTTAAGGGGGATGCAGTTTCCCGAATAGCACTTAAAGAAGTTGAAGCGACATTAACACACACATTTAATGTAACTAAACTACGAGTGTTATTCAAGGTAAAACACTTACCTTTACCATTAATAAAAGGGAAACAGCCGTTAATGTCGACTTTAAATATTAATTACCAATACACATGCCAAAATTGTCGATGAACTTGTGTAGGCTGATCGACCAGAAAGTTAATTACTTGAATGAGAGAACATTGCAACTTAAACGCCTGTTTCAAATCAAATAGTGAATACAAGTCTGCAATTGCGCAACACTTCGTTTAAGCCTCGCACGTATGGTCTCCAGACGTATTAGTTAAGATATTTACAAAATTCAATAATTGAAGAGAGTTAACCGCATACGAAGCTTTATGGAAAAATGAATTGCTGCCGGATTTATGCAAGTAAAAGAGGCATTTTCAGGCACTAATTTTGAACTGGAGGTGATGCACGCAACTGATTGGTTGTTCCCTTATTTCACACTCTCTCGATGTTTAAAATTTTTTATCTTATTTTGCCTTTAAATTTATATAAAAGTAGATGTTCATTGGTGGATACTTGAAAAGAAGATGAGATGATTGCTTTAATTTTCGGTCATATTGTCTTACACTGTATGAAAGACTGATATTCCTTTATGATATTTATGGCTCGTGTTGTAATATGTTTTCTATCAAGTTTTCTTATGTATAATAGACAGTGTAAATTGTTTTCTTTTAAATCACCATGCGCAATATGTAACCTATGAAATGGAATCGACTAAAATTTAAATGTATGATCTTAGTTTCAAACCATTTACTTCTTATCTTTCCTGCACGATTTGCCTCATCAGTCGTGCAATATCACAAACCGATTTCCAGCATTCGCCGGCTCCATATTTAAGGCATCACAGTCCACGTGGTCGAAGTCCAATTCGACGCCGTCTTTTCCCTGTCAGAAAAAGCAGGTCTTCTAGTGGCGAAGTATGCAGGCGTCTCTTCATTGATGATCCTGAGCAAAATGTCAAAAATTCTCAGCTGCACAACGTGGACAATGATACTCTAAATCAGTTATCTGGTAAGCGTTTAAATTCTATTTTTATCTGTAAGTTTGAATTTCGTAGATCCTCTTTGACTGTAAAATTTTTTCCATATTTTCTTCTGATAGGTTAACGTTATATCAGCGCTACCAAGTGAGTAGATCATGTTGAGTATCAGCTGTAATATAATCAAGAGAAAGCAATTAAGTCAAAGGTACTGAATCTTCTTAAAGCCTATACTGAATATAGTTTTAGATGCGTATAAGCTAGTTAAGGAAACGTTTACCAAACGCCTTAAACTTACTGCATAGCAATTGTTTACTGTTTGGCACGGGGAACTAATATATATACCATTGTATATTATGTATTGCCAAGGAATTTGGAACAATTGAAGGTAAAAAATCCTATACGAATTTTTATACAAGCAGTAACAGGGCTAACTTCATATAAAGTCTTCAACAATGCGACGTCAGAGCCAATTAACCATATGTATAATATATATCGAGCCTGTATAGGGTTCAAACATTGGTTGTCGAGTCGGTACATGGTACCAAAACTATGGACTTGGAGTTATGGTAGATTTCAACATGCACATGAGATTATACCTTTCGTTCATGCTGACTTTGGTTTATCCTTCTGATCCTATTTGAACTAATTTGTTACTAGGTGTGCAACGCCTAATTCAAAATTACTGGATAACGTTTTAATTTACTTCTGTTTACTAAATTTTCAATACGTAAATGTGATTAACTTGGCGTAAAAGATATAATTGTTTCTTTTGGTTAATATTCAACTTGTGAATCAGTTGTGTATCCTAATTAAGGCACAAGCGGTTTTTAACTTTCAGTTATTTTGTGTAGCCAGTTCATATTTACTTAGATTGTGTAAATTTAATCTTATGCTTATTATATTTTCAACAGTATTACCGTAGCAATTTTCTGATACAAAGTACTTTAAGTACCATAGAAATACGGATAAAAATGCATTTGATATGATTTTAAATTACCGGGATGCCACCTCGGACGCGGTATTCCTCAGCCTGCTTAATAGCAATGCAAGAAACAAAAAACATCGAATTTGGTCTATCCAGTAAAACTTTACTACACTCAATATCTGGAGTTGCTACAGTTAGCGTGAAAACAGTGTAAATTTTCAAGCTAATTGGCGACTCGTCGTTAGTAACCAGCACCGCGCTCTATAAATCACTATATTTTTAAAAATCTATATAGGAACCTTCTATTTGATCAATTTTGAAATTTTTGGTAGTGCCACCTACTACGAATGAGTAATCGTTAAGCTGCTCACATACACTTCGAAGATCAGGGTGTAGATAACGGATCCGAATTCGCATCATGTCTTGAGTTATGACCTTGCTACTGCAGGGCCATCTTTAACAACAACCATCGCATCTGTTTGCCTTCTATTCGTAAAACCTGAGGAATTACTGACTATTTCTAACACCAAAGATCTTCAATGCGTAGAGTTTGCTGGTCTGTTAGCTTCGTAAGAGGATTTATGACGGATACGAAACGAACTAAAATCAGCATTGGTTTAAATTTTCCCATGAGTTAGAAGCAGCGTCGAAGCTAAACGATCTCGACTCTTATATTCGGACCCTAATATTATCACTGATCATTCGGACAAGAATGTACAAGTGCTACCAATTTCTGAGGCGCAGCTCGTCAAGCACTTTCCAAATTTCTTGGATATACCACACAGTAAATGGAAGGGTTAGCTTGATGTAAAAATTTGGTCTTGTTTCGAGATAGATGTCTAAGCTTGAATTTTGACGAAGTAGCCTCTGCGGAATATTTTAAATCAGAAGGATACTCCAAAAACGAGAGAAGCGAACTCGGCTCACTCAGGTAGAGTTTCGACCACAAATATAATTCGCAAATCAAATTATTGCACTTTATTTTACTCTCATCATCATCATGCCAAGCCATAAAAAAGCCAAAAATTGAATAATGTTTCACTGCCATATAAACATAAGAGAGAGAAAGAATACCTAGTTACTATGAGTATATTTATCAAGATAACTCACAGAAATGAGGCAAACTAAACCTCGCCACAGCACCATTATGGCCAAGTTAGAATTCGAGCGAGGCAACATCAGCAATACAGCTTCCTTGCGGATTTCACTGTATCACGTCATAAACAAACCAAACCTCGCAGCTAACTTTGCGCTACTAAGAAAAGAAAGTTACGAAGATGATTCTACTAGACATCTGCAACAAGATCGCCACTAAGCTCGATTCGATGCCATATTGCTAAGGGTTTATAACCAAGAAATATGATGCGCCCGTGGACCCCATCCTGGCAGACGATGGGGTCCTACACTACCCAATTTGGATGTAAGTGACTTCAACTGTGTCTGCCATGTCAAAATTTGTCCACATTATTTCTTACGCCAATTTGGTGCTGGATGAGAGAACAGAGCTCTAATGGGCAATCGAATTGAGGGCATAGGCAAAATGTGACCCTGCCAACGAAGTTGATGGAGCCTTATTTGTTTTTCTGACGATTATTCGTTGTTGGTAATCAACATGTGCTATACTTCTCAAACAATGATGGCGGAATGTCTTTAAGCGTCTCACTAGCGTATATTAAAGCTGCTCGTATAGATGCATTTTAAATACGACCTTTAAGGCAGAGTGAAAAATTCACGTTTTTCCATAAACGAGGAAGGTTCGAGAAAGGAACTCTAGCTTTCGTGATTCTCCTTCTCATCTCGTCAGAAATATTTTTATAAGCTATTGATAGAGCTCCCAAGATATGTAACTGTCAACTATGTCTAGATCTTCATTCTGCAGTCGCAGCGTTGGAGTGAGTAGTGTGCGATCTTGTAAAATATTTTAAGTTTTGAGGGTGCGAATTTCATATCGAGAGACGGAACAACGTCTACTAATCTATTTAAGGTGGCCTGAGCAGCATCTCGTTTCTCGAATGATAGTACGATATCGTCTGAATAGCCAAGATCGCCTAGTTTACCGCCCGGGAGAACTTCAACACCTGCAACACTTGAATGTATAGAAGTGTTTTGTTCAGTATAGCATCGATTACAAAATTAAACAAAAATGTGGTAAATGGACAACGTTGACGAACACCACTGCTGGCTGTAAAGTTATGCGTTAATTCGTTATAGACCTTAACGCGACAAGAATATTTGTGTAGAGAGCGCGTATAATATTAACAAATTTTGTGGACACCGTTTTTCGACAAAATATGGCATAAAACATTGCGATCCACTGAGTCAAATGCACCCTTGAAGTCTAGAAAAACGGCTTTGGTGGGACGGTGATATAAATGTCTCTGCTCAAGAACTTGCCTTAACGTAAAAGATTACCTATACAACCTCGTCCTGAGCGGAATCCGGCCTGTTATTCTCTAGTGTATGATTCGCGTGAAGCGCTAAGACGTAGGATAATCGAAACAAATAACCTAGACACGAATCGAGTCAAGCTTATACCCTGATGGTTATCGCAAGAATTACGATTTCCATTATTGAATGTTGGTTGACTTATTCCAATCAAATAGAATTGTTTCCCCATTTCATATGGTACGAAAAAATTCAGTCAATGCGCCCAAAATTATATCGCCATCATCCATGAATAATCCCGGAAGCAAATCATCAGTGCCTGCGGCTTTGCGACGTTTAAGAGATACGATTGCAACCCGTATTTTTAACTCTGAGGATTCTTCGAGACTAACATTCCACACTGTTGATGAAGGCTTGTTTTAGAGAATCGGAACTGACGTGGGTGCCCAAGACAATTGATCCTTGAAGTGTTCAGCCCACCTATTAAGACGACTTATTTATCGGTTATTAAATGGTTGTTACTTTCATTTACAGTTTTACTAACTTTTAATTTTCTTGGACCTGTTGCGCTAATAAAGTGTAATAAGCAGCGACTATTACTTGACGTGAACACTTCTTCCATTTCTTCAGCCTGTGGTCCAATTGGATTCGAGATCGAATTTTAGACTGCGCTTAAGTTGGCATATTATATCGCGACGAGTATTATCATAAGCCAAGTGTAATTTGGCGTCTTGTTTCGAGTATCCTCAAAAATTTTACAGGGTGCAAATGGATATTTCTTCGGGGACCTGCAATGCCTTATACATTATGCATAAAGGAACTTGACTTGGACCAAAGTAAATTCGGATTTTCGCCATCAAGATTAGTTAGCTTAGACTTTAGAATATTTTCATATTTTTGTCGGAAGGACGGTTGTTCAAGTTTGCCTACATCTCTTCGGGGTTTATGATTTATTTTCCCAGAAAATTTTAGTGCGAATCTGCAACGGATAAATGCATGGTCCGAGTCGACATAGGTGTTACAAAAAGAGCAACAATCCTGGATACAACCACGCCATCTATAACTAATGACTACATGATCTTTTTTAGTCCACCGTTGTCCAGGTGCTGGAGGACACCATGTAGCGCAACGTCGAATACTACGTCTGAAGATTCTACTACTGAAATATATTTTATGTTCCGCGCAGCTATCCAAAAGCCGTTCACCATTATCGTTGCGCGTCGAGCTTAGAGTGTATCTTCCACCTAAATGCAATTCTGTGTTACTTATGCGCCCAACATGAGCATTCATGTTACCCGTAACCAGGACTGTATATGAACTTTGTGTTCTACTTGGTAAGGAGCGTAGTTCCGAGTAAAAAGCATGGAGCACATGCATATGCATATATAGAGTTTAGTTACTAAAACAAATTCATTGTTTAAAACCTTTGGTGAGTCAAAAAACTAAAATATAAATAGAACTTTTTCGGAACGAGTTTACCACATATGCCTAAATCTGCTATTGTGAGCATTTTGATTGTGTGATTAGAGACTTGAGCATGATATGGCAAACTCCATATTGAAACGTAGCCAGTCAAGGAATATTAGATCGCGCCATATTTCCACTGGTTAGTATAAACGATGTTGAAGCCTTCGAAAGGAAGGGACGAATACGCACCCAGCCTGATTGGGGACAAAACAGATGCGTACTTGGAAATTATGATCATTCAGATCTTTGCGAACTGATAGTGCAAAGCGACAATCCGCGAACGCAAATCACGGAGATTCAACGTAGCAAAACTACCGCCAGTCATACGTACTGACGCGTTTCGATTGAATATCGAGGATCAAACCGCAATCCTTATATATGGAAAGCCAAATTAGATATGTGACTCTCACCTCTAGTGGAGTCGCATACATTTTACTTGACTGGAAATTTCGGCTGCACAATTTCTATGCGGATTTCGCCTCATATATACAGGTAATACAATTAAACAATCGTTGTTTGCGCGGGTGGTGGTAACAGTTCTTTAAATCAAGTTTGCGAGCTTGAAGTAAACACCAATCCCGTTGAGTTTAACCAGTCGTCGAACATCATATGTAATGTTTTCCATATATATTGATTGAGGTTTGATCCTCGATAGTCAGTTTGCCGTCGTGCTCTAATGATGAACATGCGAGGTCTAAACGCGTTGCCCTAACGTTTTCCGGTAGCGAAGATTGGTTGTGCTAGCCGGCTCGCTTTCGTCGATTACGCTGATGTTTTTGACTTGAATGATGACACCACTATAGCTTGTAGCGCCTGGACATCGTTGTAACAGATAGATACACGCGTTGTGGTTTAGGTCATCGGCAGCTAGGCGTGAGTAAGCATTAATCAAGAGAAAGATTTGTGAGCCGACTAGTTATATATGTCTGTTCTTTGATGCTACATTACCATCGACCCTTTTTATGGAACGTCGATTGTGTTGATCGAGACACCGTTTGAGTAGGCTAACTATACATCTTGTTGGCCAAATTTCCTGGGAAACTCCGGTGGATTGCTGGAATCGCAGCTCATTCGTCTCTTGGCCGGATACTGTTATTAATGATATCGGTCATTTTATCATGCCAAACTTTATCCACACTAAGCAAAATAAGCCCTTTGAATTCGTTAGAATCTGCGTGTCTAGCGGCTTACAAAGTTCAGTGGGGAGGCCTGTATACATTTTTTCATGTACATGCATGTCGAACTCATTGTACACTTTTATGTTTCATTTTTAGTTTTGCTACTATACTAACTGGTTTAATACTAGGTTTTTTCCTTGTTCAAGACTAAGTTATAGAGTAATGTACGTTTAATTAGTTGGTAAGGTACAAAATATGTTTTTCTGGCTTGTTTTGAAGAGTTCTTGTAAGTAATATTTTTGTTCAATTAGTTGGCATAATTAAAACTTAACTATCCAGCAAAATAATCTTCTAACGCTAACATGTGATTGTGAGACGTTACACCACTCTTAGTGGAAGTAATATATAAAAGTATCACATTAACCGGAGTGATATCGTGAATTTGTAAGAATCGTAGCACTGACAGCTGGGCTGATGTTCTGAAGCCCTTGTCCATGATGGTGCCAATGGATTGAAGTCTTTGTCTATCGATCTTTGTTAAGTAGATTAATCGGCATTTAGTAATCCATATTGTTCAAATTCCAAAGATTCGTCTAGCATTAAATGCCAGCTGTGATTGCTAGAAATATCTACCGCAGGTGTAATTTGCGTGGCAACACGACGTATGCGACGATTGTAGTTAATAAGATATCTCTGTTTAATTAACGTCGTGCGGCTAGCGCAGGATTAGGTATCTTTATTTTACTGTGCTGTGTGCAGCGCTGCCTTGTTGATCCTGTCTACCAATCATACTTTAATATTTATTCGGTTCAAAATAGGCGTGACATTAGAATTGACATGATGCAATCTTGTGTGATTGTTAAATATATGCATCTAATATAAAATTATCTTCTTTATTTTAACAAAAGAATGGTGTTTCGCGATATTAATTTAGACTATGTTCATTACAGGCTAAAAACTTGTTGCTGAAAGTTATCCTCAAAGTCGCCGTAGTGTATAAGCGAATGTTGTTCTACAAATGAACTGAGCCTTTAAGTGTGTCTGAAAAATTTGGAAACAAAAATGTGCAAGCATTATTTCAACTCTAAATACAGTTTATTCACGACTGCATAAGTCGATTTTATCCTTGCGCTATGAAAATACCACTGTCGCCCATTTCTAGATGAAAGTGATAATAAATATTCTATCGTCATACACGAGATAAAAATCAAATGGTAACAGTTGAATAAGGTACAACTTTCAGTGCTCTAGGTGTATCGGCGATTTTTCTTGTACTTCCTTGGTTCTATATTTCTTTAAAACTGTGAAAAAGTACATTGTCAAGATTCAGTTGAAATTTTTAGAATAATATACATTATAAATTTTATATAATATATATATTATGACATTTAATATATTAAAATATATAATATAATATATATATATATAATAATATATAATATATATATTATATGTGTAATATATTATGAGGAGTTATATACTATTTATCATCCTTAAAAATATTCACTTCGGTATTTGAAACGCTGACTCTTAACAGCTTATAACTATGAAAAACGTAGAACTAAGATAAGTTCATTCATTAAAGAGACAGAGGGCCTAGCCCAGATGAGTAGAGTTACCTGTACAAGACACAAAGAGAAGGTCACTTCTGTCTCTATATGGCACAATGATTCGATGATATTTCGTATATTGATTCATAGCACTGACTCATCTAACAATGAACTTTGCCAAAAAAACAGGCTACGCTGCAGCAAATAATTGTACCATAAATTCGCAAAGAGATCGATAAAGTGCAAAATTTATTGTCACATAACGAAGTTTCCAACACAGAATTGAGAAGTATACAACGACCATAACTCAGGTACTGATCTAGTTTTACACTAACCAGCGGAATATCACCTGGCTTGACGAGATTTCTTCACGCCGCTGTGTCCTCTGCGTTTTATGTAAATCTGGCGCTTTCTGTTACTAATCAGCCCTACTGATCAGCTGTACTGGAGGCATACGTAAACTGACAGATCCAGTGCAATTGCACACACACACACACACACATATATATATATATATATATATATATATATATATATATATATATATGGCTGATTATTGTGGCATGCGCGTATATCTTTATACCCTTATTTTGTTTAAACACGTTATTGTTATTCTGTTTGATGCGAAAATATGTTTTTGTTTTTCGTAAGGCAATTCTGATGTGGATACTACTGATATTAATAATAGGATGGAAACTACAACTGAGGACAATAAGGATGACACCAAACCGAGTATCAAAAATCTTTCTTTGTATAACTGTGTAGGTGATGCAGTGCTATTTACCGTTGAGCAGTGGGTATTGAAATATTACATAACGCACAGAGGTTTCACAAAAGGTGAGATTTGTTTAAATTTAAATTGAATATAACTTAATGGTTCAAGGGCATATATGTAGTAATTCGATCATTGAATTTATTTTTCCTCAATGAATTATAAAAGTGTTTGTTGTAATCTTTCTACCTGTCAATTTCTGAGCTGGTTAAACAGCCTATTAATAAGAATAAATCACACAAACAATTGCGTAACCAATTCACTTTTTATAATTTCTGTCACATTATGTCAGACAAACTGTATAATGTGTTTGAAATATCTTGCCATACACATATTTATAATAATGAATTGTTTTTCGCCGTGTAGAGTTTAAATTTTACTACTTTGAGATAAACAATATTCTTTAATATTGTGGATCTACAATCAGCCTCGATTTTTGGTTTTCCATTCGATTTATGAAATTTAAACGGACAGCTAATCAGCCTAAACGTGACAATTCATTAAAACTTATTCTTCTCTGCCTCATAACTATTGGGTAATATTCATGGTCATTCGTGCCTCTTAAAAAAAACAATGGTTGGTCTTTTACTAATTTAGGTAGATGATTTATATTAAATTTTCTTCCACATAGATAGTCTCCGCTTAAAACGAAGGAGCATCATTTTCTTGAAGCATGTGATTTTGAGTCGCTCACAACTAAAGTTTCAATCGGTAGCTGAAATTTGCGCTAGGCGTCCTGCTCGTTTACTCTTGTTTTGTCAATATCCATCTAGCACTACGTGTTAGCTGAGCATTAAAATCAAGTTCAAGGTATTTATTATAGCGAAGCGGCTTGCTACGTTCATCATCATCATCATCATCATCATCATCATCATCATCATCATCATCATTATCATCATCAATATCATCATCATCATCATCATCATCATCATCATCATCATCATCATCATCATGCACAACCATACAAAAGCCAATAATAACCAATGTTTCACTAGGAATGGGCGACCCAGTGTTCTTTTACAGTCCACATATTCTAAAGGCTAATCTAACTGATCTGAATAGCGAAAATCCGAATATACTTTGGTCCAAGATAAATTCCACTATGCAAAATGCAGGTATTACTCTATGTGGCATAGCAGGCCCCCGTAGAAATAATCATTGGCTCTCTGTAAAATCTATGGAGATACTCGAAATAAGGCGCCAAATTCCACCTGGCTCGACTCATAATAATACCCATCGCAATATAAGACGCCAGCTTAAACGCAGTCTAAAAGGCGATCTCGAAAACTTTTGGAGCAGAAAGGCTGAAGAAATGGAATTAGCTTTTGCGTCAGGTAACAGTCGCTGTTTGTTCCAACTTATACGCACAACAGGTCCGAGAAAGTTAAAAGTTAGCGAAACTATAAATGATAGTAACAACGAATTAATAATTAATTAATTGGCCACCCGCGTCAGTTCCGCTTCCCGAAAGCATGTCTGCATCAACAGTGTGGAATGTTAGTCCCGAAGAACCATCCGAGTTAGAAGTACGCGATGCAATCCTATCTCTTAAGCGCCGCAAAGCCGCCGGCCCCGATGATCTGCTTCCGGGATTGTTTAAGGATGGTGGCGATATAATTTCAGGAGCGTTGACCAAACTTTTTCATACTATATGGAATGAGGAAACCGTACCACTTGACTGGAATGAGTCGACCATCATTCCCATCTTCAAAAAAGGCAATCGTAATTCGTGCGATAACCATCGTGGTATAAGTTTGACTCCGGTCGTATCAAGGTTATTTGCTTCGATTATCCTACGTCGTCTTAGCGCTTCACGTGAATCACAAACAAGAGAAGAACAGGCTGGATTCCGCGCAGGACGAGGTTGTATAGATAATAATTTTACGTTAAGACAAGTTCTCGAACAGAGACATTTATATCACCGTCCCACAATAGTCGTCTTTCTAGACTTCAAGGGTGCATTTGATTCGGTGGATCGCAATGTTTTATTCCATATCTTGTCGAAAAGCGGTGTGCCCACTAAATTTGTTAATATTATACGAGCACTCTACACAAATAATTCTGATCGCGTTAATGTCTACAACGAATTAACGCATAACTTTACAACCAGCAGTGGTGTTCGTCAAGGTTGTCCACTTTCCCCATTTTTGTTTAATTTTGTAATCGATGCTATTATGAATAACACTCTCTCACACATTCAGGACGCTGGAGTTGAAGTTCTCCCGGGAGATAAACTAGTCGATCTTGACTATGCGGACGATATCGTACTATTATTCGACAATCAGCATGCTGCCCAGACCACCTTAAATAGATTAGCAAACGTTGTTCCGTCTATCGGTATGAAATTCGCACCCTCTAAATGTAAGATACTGATACAGGATCACCCACCACTCACTCCAACGTTGCGACTGCAGAATGAAGATCTTGAGATAGTCGACAGGTTTACATATCTTGGGAGCCCTATCAACAACGTAGGCAATATGTCCGACGAGATGAGAATACGGATCGCGAAAGCTAGAGTAGCTTTCTCGAACCTTCGTCATTTATGGAGAAACGCGAATATTTCACTTTGCCTTAAAGGTCGTGTTTACAATGCATCTGTACGCGCAGTCTTACTATACGCTAGTGAAACTTGGCCTCTTAGAGTTGATAATCTGAGACGCTTACAAGCATTCGATCATCGTTGTTTGAGAAGTATAGCACATGTTGGTTACCAACAACGAATAATTAACGTTGATATCCGTAGACGTATTTTTGGATCTGACAATATGTGCTCGTCTTTAGAAAAGCAAATAAGGCTCCATCAACTTCGTTGGCTCGGTCACGTTTTGCGTATGCTCTCATTCCGATTGCCCAATAGAGCTCTGTTCTCTCATCCAGCACCAAATTGGCGTAAGAAACAAGGTGGGCAGATTTTGACATGGCAGAAACAATTAAAGTCACTTACATCCAAATTGGGTAGTATAGGATCCACTCGTCTGTCGGGATGGGGTCCCCGTGCACATCACAGCTCTTGGTTAGAAACCCTTAGCGATATGGCAGAAAATCGAGCTCAGTGGCGATCTTGTTGCAGATGTATAGTAGAATCATCTTCGTAACTTTCTTTTCTTAGTAGGGCAAAGTTAGCTGCGAGGTTCGGTTTGTTTATAACGTGATACAGTGAAATCCGCAAGGAAGCTGTGATGCTGATGTCGCCTTGCCCGAATGCTAACTTGGCCATAATGGTGTTGTGTAGAGGTTTAGTTTGCCTAATTTCTGTGAGTTATCCTGATAAATTTACTCATAATAGCAAGGTTTTCCTTC
Source organism: Eudiplozoon nipponicum (assembly GCA_029291075.1). Taxonomy (NCBI): domain Eukaryota; kingdom Metazoa; phylum Platyhelminthes; class Monogenea; order Mazocraeidea; family Diplozoidae; genus Eudiplozoon; species Eudiplozoon nipponicum. Next base: position 113,264 of record JAQBSW010000257.1, read on the forward strand.
TCTCTCTACCCCTCTCCCTCTCTCGTAAATCTCAATAATAATTTATCTAATTTCACTTATATACTTTTTTTCACTCCTTATGGTTATATGGCAGTGAAACATTAGTCACTTGACTTTTGTGTGGCTGGAAATGATGATGATGATGATGATGTTTCACTGCTATATAACCATAAGTAGCGAAACAAAAAAAACAGGAAACTTTTATAAATAATGACAAAAATAATAATTTAGGCACATAAATTGTTAGTGATAGTTATGAGAGAGAGAGAGAAGCTAGTTAATTTGAGTTTATTTATCTAGATAACTCACAGAAGTGCGGAAAACTAAAACTACACAACAACATTATGGCCAAGTCAGCTTTAAGGCAAGGCTACATCAGCATGAGCGATAAAAATTATAAGGTTCACACTACCGTGCCGATATTTGGACTTGGACTCCCAAGTCGTCTGAACAGTAATTTTCTTGGCTACAAACCGAACTTTATACTGGCGTAGTCTAATTTTTGGATTCCACTGAAGTCCATTCTAAGCTCAATATGTGATCTCTAATTTTGGATCTACCACAATTGTATGATGATATCCGGAGTAAGCCATAACTAAACATTATCTGAGGCTTGAATGAAAAGTTTTTTGCGAAACTGGATTAATCGAAATTACCTGATCTGCGTTTTGACTAACGCAGTTATTGTTCCAGTAGTTTTCTTTCTTTAACAAAATATTTCGGCTGCCTTTATCGGCAGCCTTCTTCAGTTGGTCCATCCTCACTTGTTTAACAAATGAAACTAATGAAGCAAGCATTCGTCCGATAATTGCAGCCGAAATATTTTGTTAAAGAAAGAAATCTACTGGAACAATATAAACTGCGTTAATCAAAACACAGATCAAGTAATTTCGTTTGATCCAGTTTCGCATATAATTGTCATTTAAGGACGGCTGTTGGTTGTTAAACAATAGAGAGTATGAGTTGCTAAGGGTATTGGTGTTTTGTCGCGTAAAACAATATTTATATGATATTGAATACTATGTACAGAAGTCGAACTTTGTTGTTCCGTTAAATAAGTTTAAAATTCTTAATACTTGCCTCATTTTGTTGCACATAAAGAAAGGTTGGAAACATATGCTCTCGATAATACATTTTGGTTTTTCTATTAATCAAGGGTTTCACTGCGAGTCCAGTATATTTCATCTTCTCTTCGCATTATTATTTTACGACATCCTGTTTGGAGCTGACGAATGCATGCCGAATTCACCAAAAACCAAATCTTCAGTTATTACTAAATTAGATCTTATTGAAAACGCGGTTGAGACTCCAGATATGTCTAAATGTGATTCAACTAGCTTTATGTCACAGAAATTTTATGATACAAATGCCACCGAGAACAGCCAAAAGATTTTACCTGACAGTTTGCTCAATTCCTCCGAGCTTGCCGCTTCTGTTCTTGGCTCAAATAGAAAAGTAACGCCACTAAATCAAACAAGTTCTCTGTCCGCCCCATCTAGTCCTTACTCGCTCTCATTAAAGAGTGTTTTAGCAAAGGGAAGATCGTTCTATTTGAGTCAAAATGTCTCTCCTGAAAAGCCGTTCAACAATTCGACAGCGCTTAATCCTTTTAATTCGAACTCAACGGTAAGTTAGTTACATTGCACAGACAATGATTGAATATTTTTAAGTACGAAAATATAATATTTTTGCTTGGTTCGAAGAACCTTACATATGCTTAATATTTTAGCAATGATGAGCTGGCCAAATTTATATTTCTGTATTGCCTGTCAAGTTACATCATTATCATATAGAATTGAACGCCGAAGTAATTTTTTACAATTATACATGTGCACCTTTAAAAGCTAAAAGCATGTCCAAAGCCCGTGTTTGTTGCACATATGTGGCATCTTCATTTTGTCCTTTATTGCGAAATATATTGTGCATTTTACGCATTGTGCCAGTTCCTAATGATAACAAATTTATAAATACAAAATGCTTGTGTATTAGATTGAACCTTTTCGCTGTGATTAAGCTGAACATTTAAAAAGTTTTTACTTATCTGAATATATATATATATATATATATATATATATATATATATATAAGAGACGAATGGGATGATAATTCGGCTTTTCCTGGTGTGTTGCTGAAGCATAGAACTGATGGCACATTGTTCAGAGTTCTCCATAATTACTATAGACAGCGCAATATTAACATATAAACAGCTATTGCCCATTAAAATGGAAAAATGGCTTAGTTAAGACACCGTGTTGTGAAGCATCGCGTTTTTGCTCGTATAGCTGTTTACAGGCTGAGTTAAATGTTGTGCCTAATAATTATCAGTAACTTAACCACCAATGCTTATGGATAAGTATAAAACCAACTATATAATAAAACCCGTGGTGAATGTGTGGACAGTTGATAATATACTTATGTTTATGCACCAACAAAGCAAAGGTGAAGAGGCAATGAAACGTCAAAAGATAGATTGCGTTCCGCTTAAGCGTTCACATATTTTGCATCTGATTTAGTTCTGATTACTTCTACCACCAAACTTCCTCTATCTTATGTGAAGAACAAAATTCGACCACAAACCTCATCGAATGTTATCTATAATTAGAATTGTACCTGTGAAATATAATATTTAGTCAGCCGAGGTAGAAGATTGAATTCACGCTTGTTGAAGCACATACCGACTGAATGTGTGCAAAGTAGGATTGGTGTTGCACGTACGTCTATAGCTGAACTGGTTTTAGTCTGTGAAAATCGCTAAATGACAAGAAAATCGTTTTCAGTTTTAGATAATGATGGGTGCTTAACTATGCCACTCTATTTATAGGCTATTGCAATAAGTGGATGTTGGACAGAACTGTGAAAACAAAAGCAATTTGTTCCTGCAATAGCATTACCATGGGGCTTTTGAGGCCCCATGTGCAACCCTTTTATATTATATATATATATATATATATATATATATATATATATATATATATATATATATATATCCATTGCCTTCGAATATTACACAGTATATTTCTAATTAGGAAGAAAAAACACATTAATAACAAAGTGGATAATGGCCATTTATTTCGAGAATACTAAACTTCGCTCTACAATCTTTCATTTATATACATTATGGGTTTTCATTTTAATATGTGCATGGCAACAGATATGACTCGGTTTTCTAATTCTTGTTTTGGCTGATTGGCAAATGTGTATGTGTTTGTGTCTGTGTGTGTGCCTGTTTCCATGTAAAGGTCCTTCTCACTGTATTGCAAAGTGATGTCTGAGATCTGGTCATTCTTGTTTTGATGGCTTGAGAATTAACCATCTGTTCGAATTGTTCGCTGTTACGTGTACGAGTGCTATTTTTCCGAGTGTGGTCTTTCGTTTCAACGTTTTGCGCAAATTTGTGTTCTTCACTTGGTAACAGCGCAAGTGCGGATTGCAGTGTTGAACGCTCATATTGTTTGGAAATTTCTGTCACCGTATATGAATCTGCTTTTCCTCTTTAGTCTGTTGCCAATCCGATTGAATATTTGTTGATTCTAGTCGAGGGCGTTTTCGATCTTGCTTGGATACTAGTTTATTGTTGTTGAATTAGTTAACTTCTACGTAGTAGCCAGGATTTCCGGTGAGCAGTGAAGTCATAGTTCTGATCCAAACATTCAATCAAAAACTTTACAGTTTGCCTTTTGTTCTTTGTACTTTACTGTGTGACATTGAATCCAAGAGTCGTGAGTTTGGTCTACAACGACAGTCCATTCTACTGTTTGAAGTTTTCCAATAATGACGAAACCCAGAGGCTAGTAGGACGGATTGAATCCAGAGAAGGTAATACCAATAAGCTATAAGTAACCGGGCCTCACCACCGAACTCCGTTTGTCGCTAGACTCCAACATATTTACGCTAATTCCATTTTTTCTTGGTTACTGAGAGTACGATGCGCTGTGATCAAGTGTACAATATCTCTAATAATAGTACCCGGTCGAGAGATGGCTGTCCTACTCTTGCGGTTTCAGCTAATCAGCAGAGTTGCTTCGATAGCCAGGCGAGCAAGATGTGAAATTTTCAGTGTCTTATCAAACACAATAGATGTTCCATAATATGATTATTTGGTGATAAAATGTAAAATATCAGTAGTATAGAGCTGATTATCTCCCAAGCTATGCTCTTAATTAATGCCTTCTGAAACTCAGCTATCAATGACCTAAACCAAATCAAGCGAATACATCGATTAACAAAGCCGTCCAGTCGCTGGCAGCTATAGTGTATCATCTCTCGTCTCCATGGCCTAAAGCATGCTTGGCTTAAAGACTTTTTATTTGGTGCTCAGTGAAATGGACTGGCGGATCCAAAGCGGTTTGCACAGTTATCCAAATGCAGCATCTGCAAAGTTAATACGTCTGGCAATCTCGACAGAAGCCGATCTTCCTTGCATTTTCAGAAATCCTCGGTAAATGAACTCCCTGACAACTGGCAGTAGGACGCTATTAAGTAACGATCTTCGGCTTTGGATCAAAATTAGCTAAAACGCCCGCTTCTGATGCGTTTAGCTTCACGCAGTGCAGGGTAGGCATTTTTAACACAATTAATGACTTCCTGAAACTCGTCTGCCTATTCTTCCATCAGAACGACATCGTCAACAAATCGCTAACTACCACCGGTTTCCATTTAATAAATGTTACGGTGACTTAAGCCAAGATTGCATAGACAATACAATTAAATAGGTTGGGATCAAAGCACATACTTGTCGAACACTCGAGTCAATCACTAAACGTTTAGAGAGACCATTACTAGTGCGAATACATGTCGATTCGAACCATTTTGGCCGGGACGCCATTATTTGGCTTAGTTTACCACTTACACGCGGAACAGAATCGAAAGCAGATAAGTAGTCTATGGAATCCACTGTAGCGTGCCACTGGTACCGGTGGAGCTACTGTGGTCAATAAGTGTTCATTTTTTATGCATAACAGAGTGAACTGATATTATGGAAGTTGGCATAAGTTCTTATGTAGTTGGCCCAGCAGAAGCACAGAGATCCTTTAGTGCATTCTGCATAATTTATCCGTTTTCAGTGTACGAATATTCTGACGCACGGAGTTGAATTTCAATCTTATTCTAGCAGCCAGAAAACTGGAGTCAGGCCAATTAATTAAGCCTGTATAACATCAATGATATACTCTCGCGTCCTGAATAGAAAAGAATCAGATTAAGTCTAAGAGCAAATTTGGAGAACCTGATGCCGATATCTTTGCTATTTTCGGGCGTGGTCCATCTTGCTACAGCTCCACTTCCCGTACATTCTTGAAGCAGTTTAACGTTGATATAGCCTGTTAATCATTAAGCTGTCGGAACGCCGACCAGGGTCATCAGCCGAATCTGATAGCCTTTCAATGAAAACATTATATTCAATAACGGAAGGATTAAGCGTTGAACCGTACACACCTACGACTCCGAGAACCAGATTGCCTACGCAGAACCTAGCATGAGCAAAACGTTAGCTTATAGATCTACAGTGAAAAAGAGTTGGCGCTGCAGCAGTGGATAGAAGAACGGCGATGCCATACTTAGCTAGACCGAACTCGCGTTGGGATGGAAGAAGGATCGCCTTATTCCGTTACCTTCGCCCGAACCAGACGTTGTGGAGTGTTAAGCGCAATTCTGGTCTCTTGGAGACAGGCTATATAGGTACCAAATTTGCGCAGTTCAGTAAACGTAAACGAATGACTAGATTGTGAGACAAGAGTCCTCACATTCCAAGACCAGTGGATAGGCATACGAGGATCAGAAAGGCCTGATTGAAGGCCATCTTGGGTGTATTTTTCTTGCGGACTGTTCCTGGAACTTGTTCATACGAGCACGGCCTTTAACAATCTACACAGTCGGAACAGAGCACCCATCAAGCAGTAAATGATCTCTGACCAGAAGTTTTAAGTCAGTTCTATCAATATTTACTCTCCGTCGAGTATGTGACGATAGTTGCGCTTCCCCAGATTCGCATATACAGTCTAACTCTAGGGGCTCCAATTTCAGACCAACATGCATAATTTGAACGTAATAGCAAGTGCGTATATAATTTAATTGCATTGTTTTATTATTGTAGACGTTACAAGGTGTGCCTGTGCCTACACCATCGCCTGGTGAGATGCCAGACGACGTTTTCTATTCGCTACGGCAAACTGCGCCCTTGGATCTTAGATCTGACGCATTTTATTTCGGAAATGAGCCATGTCAGTGCTGTCGTTCACGTGCTTTGGCGCTTGAAAATCATATTGATGACGGAAATTGTAAGTATATTGACGGTCGCAATGCACATATCAATGTGAATGCTATCGATGCTGGTGTTTTGTGGCCATGTGGTCGCAGTGTTCGTGCAATGGCTATTGACGCGCGTTTGCGATGGATCCTAGAAGCCGAAGAATTTGAGGTAAAGCTTATTGTAAAATGTTGTTTCATCTTTCTTGTTGCTGGCACCAACAATGTTAATGGCGGCATTTTGGTGACATTTATTCCTCATAACTGATTTCTAAATTCATTTATTACTGATTGCATAAAGGAAGCTATCCTTTATTGCCCAATTCTAACAAGATTACTTTATTTTCTTTAATTTACTTCAAGGAAGACTAAAATTGGCGTCCAGCGTTTGGTTTGAATTTTGGTGATTTAACTTTTGCTTCGTTTATAGAATCCACCATCATTTCCTTTACGAATAAAGAAAATAATTGTTCATGTCCACCTACTCAATAACTTAGGGCTTTAAGCCAATAAGTATGGCTTTCACACGCCTTTTCAATTTGTTATGTTTCTTGAAATACTAGGTTTTGCTAAGATTCGGCTTTATTTTTTCCTTATTCACAAATATCGCAAGTATTTAGTATTTGGGTTTTAGAATTTACTTAGCTCACATTAGAATAAAATCACATGCAGCCAGCTATGCATGCACAAGAATAACGTTTATGAACCATGAACTTGAATTCAGTATTCGTCGAGCCTCGTAAAGCTCTGCGTGCCATTCTTATCCTCGCGTCAATTACTTCGAATCTCAGGTGCCACAAAATTGAAAGTAGCTGATGCTTAAAAGTCCGTGTGTATTAATTATATTTTACTGTATCTTTTGTAGTTACAATAATTACATACTGCATCGGCCGTCGCGCAGTATAAAAAGGGTCGCCTTATCTGCTGAGCCGTGCAGGGTGGGTAAGCGAAAACAGGCTACTGCAGGCAACTCCAACTCTATCTTCGATTCTGCGTCCTTTCCTTCCCCTTCCTCTTCTCAATCTTACAATAACACTATTTTAGATACTATAAATATGGTTGGTTTAGACCATAACACTGAGCCCAATACTAGGTTGCCAAATACTGAAAATGGTTCTTGTAGACGATCATTCATTAAACCTAAGTTAGGTTTTAACGCAGGCGCATTTTATGTGCGAACATTAAAACAACTTGGACAGCAAGAATCTCTTGCTCGTACGTTGGAAAAATTAGAAATCGACATATGTTGCGTATCTGAAACTAGAATACTGGATCTTACGTGTATTACAGAACTAGTTGCACCATCCCTATCTACGCGTTATTGGCTTCGAACATCTGGTTCCACAGAGTCCTCTCAAGCCGGTAAATGGGGCGTTGGTATTGCCCTTAGCGCGCGAGCTGAAGCTTGCTTAATTGAATGGATCCCTTTAAATAGTCGATTGTGTGCGGCACGTTTAAATACATCTACTAAAATCAAAGCAAAAAACCGTTATCATCGTTGCCTCTTCGTTGTATCTGCATATGCTCCTACCGATTGCAGCACAGAAGAAAGCAAGGACGCTTTTTACTCCGAATTAAGCTCCTTACTAAGTAAAGCACGAAGTTCGGATATAGTCCTGGTTATGGGTGACATGAATGCCCAAGTTGGTCGCTTAAGCAACACAGAATTTCATTTAGGTAGAAGATACACTCTAAGCTCGACTCGCAACGATAATGGTGAACGGCTTTTGGATAGCTGCGCTGAACATAGACTATATTTAAGTAGTACAAATTTCAGACGTAGTGTTAAACGTTGTGCTACATGGCGTCCTCCAGCACCCGGAAAACGGTGGACTCAAATAGATCATGTAGCAATTAGTTATAGATGGCGTGGTTGCATCAAGGATTGTCGCTCTTTTTGGAACACTTATGTCGACTCGGACCATGCACTTATCCGTTGCAGATTTGCTTTAAAATTTTCCGGGAAAATAATTAAGAATAAACCCCAAATTGATGTAGGCAAACTCGAGCAACCGTCCTTCGGACAAAACTATGAAAATATTCTAAAGACTAATCTAACTGGTCTGAATAGCGAAAATCCGAATATACTTTGGTCCAAGATAAGTTCCACTATGCACAATGCAGGTACTACTGTATGTGGCATTGCAGGCCCCCGTAGAAATAATCACTGGCTCTGTAAAATCTATGGAGATTCTCGAAATAAGGCTCCAAATTCCACCTGGCTCGACTCATAATAATACCCGTCGCAATATAAGACGCCAACTTATGCGCAGTCTAAAAAACGATCTCGAAAACTTTTGGAGCAGAAAGGCTGAAGAAATGGAAGTAGCTTTCGCGTCAGGTAACAGTCGCTGTTTGTTCCAATTTTTACGCACAACAGGTCTGAGAAAGTTAAAAGTTAGCGAAACTATAAATGATAGTAACAACGAATTAATAACCGATTAAATAAGTCATCTTGACAGGTGGGCTGAACACTTTAGAGATCAATTTTCTTGGCCACCCGCGTCAGTTCCGCTTCCCGAAAGCATGTCTGCATCAACAGTGTGGAATGTTAGTCCCGAAGAACCATCCGAGTTAGAAGTACGCGATGCAAAATTTGTTAATATTATACGAGCTCTCTACACAAATACTTCTGGTCGCGTTAAGGTCTACAACGAATTAATGCATAACTTTACAACCAGCAGTGGTGTTCGTCAAGTTTGTCCACTTTCCCCATTTTTGTTTAATTTTGTAATCGATGCTATTATGAACAACACTCTCTCACACATTCAGGACGCTGGAGTTGAAGTTCTCCTGGGAGATAAACTAGTCGATCTTGACTATGTGGACGATATCGTACTATTATTCGACAATCAGCATGCTGCCTAGACCACCTTAAATAGATTAGCAAACGTTGTTCCGTCTTTCGGTATGAAATTCGCACCCTCTAAATGTAAGATACTGATACAGGATCACCCACCATTCACTCCAACGTTGCGACTGCAGAATGAAGATCTTGACATAGTCGACAGGTTTACATATCTTCGGAGCTCTATCAATAACGTAGGCAATATGTCCGACGAGGTGAGAATACGGATCGCGAAAGCTAGAGTGGCCTTCTCGAACCTTCGTCATTTATGGAGAAACGCGAATATTTCACTTTGCCTTAAAGGTCGTGTTTACAATGCATCTGTACGCGCAGTCTTACTATACGCTAGTGAAACTTGTCCTCTTAGAGTTGATGATCTGAGACGCTTACAGGCATTCGATATCGTTGTTTGAGAAGCATAGCACATGTTGATTACCAACAACGAATAACTAACGTTGACATCCGTAGACGTATTTTTAGATCTGACAATAAGTGCTCGTCTTTAGAAAAGCAAATAAGGCTCCATCAACTTCGTTGACTCGGTCACGTTTTGCGTATGCCCTCATTCCGATTGCCCAATAGAGCTCTGTTCTCTCATCCAGCACCAAATTGGCGTAAGAAACAAGGTGGGCAGATTTTGACATGGCAGAAACAATTAAAGTCACTTACATCCAAATTGGGTAGTATAGGATTCACTCGTCTGCCGGGATGGGGTCCTCGTGCACATCACTGTTCTTGGTTAGAAACCCTTAGCGGTATGGCAGCGAATCGAGCTCAGTGGCGATCTTGTTGCAGATGTATAGTAGAATCATCTTCGTAACTTTATTTTCTTAGTAGGGCAAAGTTAGCTGCGAGGTTCGGTTTGTTTATGACGTGATACGGTGAAATCCGCAAGGAAGCTGTGTTGCTGATGTCGCCTTGCCCGAATGCTAACTTGGCCATAATGGTGTTATGGAGAGGTTTAGTTTGCCTCATTTCTGTGAGTTATCCTGATAAATTTACTCATAGTAGCCAGGTATTCCTTCTCTCTCTACTCCTCTCCCTCTCTCGTAAAACTCAATAATAATTTGTCTAAATTCATTTGTATACTTTTTTTTCACTCCTTATGGTTATATGGCAGTAAAACATTAGTCACTTGACTTTTGTGTGGCTGGAAATGATGATGATGATTTGTAGTTATGTATACAAATACACGTGCACATGCGTTACGTGAACCTATTTAACTACTGTTATTAAACAACCCTAGCCGGAGTACATTCTGAATGGTTAGAATAGCTCTTTCGGATTTCTAAATTTATCACTTACAACGGCATGTGGCTATGAGGAGTGTTTCTGATTTATCGGTCTTCCCAGCCCGAAAATAGGGCGGCCTCAATGACATCATTTTACATGGCGTTCATAAAACAAATAGTCTAACAAATGTAAATTTCAAATTCATATTCAGCCACTCTAGCCTCACTTAGTTTGACGAACATAACAGTGAGGGATATGCACACACACACACACACACACACGTGTGATACGAAACTATTTATAGTAAGGTCAGTCTGAAGTATAAATGATATGACTTGAGAAATATCGCGTTTGTGTCATTAACTCGCTATGATGATGGGTAAAATGAAAAAGACATCCACCAACAAATGTCGAAATATCTTAAAGGAACAAAACAACTTGGATCAAAATTGCGTTAGTTTAAACGCAGATCAGGTAATAAGTAGCCGATACTGCTTTAACTAAATGGATCCATGTAAGCGCCCTATTTTTTATTGTTTATCTATGTATCTACTAAGACAAATCAAGAATGCATTAATTGACGTTTTCCTCTTGTTATATCTGCATTCATTCCTGCTGATTGTAGCAATCAAAATAGGACAGATAGTTCTAATCCGACTTGAGATTCCAATTAAAAAGAGCAAATAGCTTTGACTATGAATAAGGCGAATGCACAAGTTAGTCACCTTAGTAAAGCAGAGTTTATTACAGATAGAAAATAAACTGTAAATGCATTGCAGAACATTGACTGTGCCTAAACACCAAGTACTTCGGCTTGGTTTTGAGCGCTACGAAAAGCAGCACCTGCCAACTTATTGTAAACTCTCAAATCCAATAGGACATATAGCAGTTAGTTTTGCGTGTCGTGTGTGTATTTAGAACTGTCGTTCATTTTGGAACACACCGACTTGCATGAAGCCCTCGTAAATTATAGGTTATCACATATTTTTGCTCGTTAAAAGTAATGAAGCACATACCTCAAATAGATGCTAACAAACGTCTATTTTAAATACATTTCTAGAAAATGCGATCTGATTGCGTAAATGCAAAGAAACCTACGAGTCCCGATTACCTATTAATGACCTTACTAGATTGAGATTTCTTGCATGTATTGTAGCGTGATAATGATTGGATTTCGTTTGCTATCACTTAACTGCTTGTGGAATTGAAAAAAATCGGTCTGTAGCCATAGACATTTCTCACCTGACGACTTATTAGCATAGCTAATATATTGGCCACGGTATAAGGACTTTTGCCAGTACTATTGGGATAGTTGCCGAACGAGAGTTTATTCAACTAAAACTCAATGCGCATTGGTAATGGTGAACAACTTGTTGATAGTTGCGCAGTACTAACTATCCCTTAGTAACTGTAAGGTGTTGCGCCACAATTTCCCTGACAACTGGGGACTCAAATACGTCATTTAACTATTAGTTTTATTTAGCATGATTGCATCCACGACTGGTGAACACGTCAATTCAGATTACAGACTCGTCCGTTGGAGATTTGCGCATTTGTCTGTCGAAAGGCCAAGTAAGTATAATTCTCAAACAGAGGTTGAAAGCTTCGAACAGATTTCTGTCCAACAAAAATATAAAGATTTCCATTATTTCCAAATTAGCTGATCTTAACGTTATCAATCGTACATGAAACTTCCTGGCCTATCTAATTTCTTGTTCTTGCACTCTCAGAGTAGACTTTCCACCGCGCATCATTGCCGTCAATGGAGACTAGGCTTCATAGTTGGTCTTAGATTCGTTGGGCTAGACTGGTAGGTCTTCGGTGTTGCTAGATTTTCTCCTACCAAGCAGGCCATTGAGGAGAGGTTATAATAACAAGGTTTCAATCTTCCACTAATAATCGGCGACTTGGTGTTTGTTTGCAGCCATCAAAAAAATTTGAATTTGATGGTTTTGAGGCGGTGGAGCATCACAATATTATTCTAGTGTAATGCTGTTTGATACTAGGACACGCAATATTGCTAATATGTCAAATTTTGTTCTGCATTCAGGTTATTTAAGACATCAATTTTCACATAAACTAGTAATTATTTGTTATGTAACTACTCAAACTGGTTAAATAAATTTGCCTCAGCTTATACTAATGTCGATTCAACATTTTACTTCCTTCGAAAAAAACGTGTAATCGCATTTTAGTCAATTTACTTGGACGGTAATTCTGAAAATATATTGTCTGTCATATGAAGACAGTCTAACGTTTTCATGTCATTTTTTAATTGAAGTCTCGATCCAATTTTTTTATAAAATTAGACATACTTGGTTATTTAAACATATCTACGTATCCCGTTCGTTATGGAGTTGTTCCTAACGATAAAAGTTAACCTTATTTTAACTGTTTAGTTTTATGTCAAGGTAAAGGAATAAAATCTAAAATCCTTAGTTTAAAAGGATTAATCATAGTAAACCTACTTGTATACACGTCCATTAGCAATATTCACAATAGACCATGGATGAATACAATTTCTGTAATTCGTCCTATAACACAAAAGAATAAAATTAATGCATATATAAACGTACTTTACATTCTTTTTCGCTATTTTTTGTCAAACTGGTTGGTTAATGTATTTGTGTTTTATGAAGCTGATTATTGATAAAGACTTTAGAAAAGGGCTTAGAATACAAAGAATGAATTTCATATGGTACCAGGCGGCAATTTTTAAGGGAATTTACTTTAACGTTAAACGACTACATAATTTGATTTCTTTTTAGGTGCAACAATCGAAAGAAATGCCGCCTATTAAATCTCCTGAAGCTTCACCGACATTCAAGGTAAGCTATGATCGAATCATTGCAAAACTTTTCCTGTGTAGCATAATGTGTCAGGTTATTTTTACTTCTATTTTTTCTTTTCGTTAATGAGGATCGTCGCCATTCTTTATATATATATATATATATATATATATATATATAATAAAAGTAGACATTTTAATTTCGCTTTATTTAAGATTTTTCAATTTGAATTATCATATGTATTCGGTAGAAGGCTGTAATCGAATTACAATTATTTTTATTGTTACAAAAGATTAGAGGAATCCATTTTAGCTTATTAGATACAACAATGAATAGGTTATTTTGACGAAAGAACTTGATGCTAGTCGAATTGAATTAAATTGGGCATACGAAGAAATTGTCTTGATTTTTGTAATCCTCAATTTCTCAGAAAAATACAATCTGTTAGGTTATTATCTAGCAAGATTTACAAAAACTTGTATTAATTCAGTTGTGACCAGAAGGATAAACCAAAGACAGCATGAACCAAAGGTATAATCCATGCACATTCGTCTCGTGCTTACTGGTCACAACTGAACTAATTTGTTGCTAGGTTCGCAACACCTAATACATACGTGCATATATATTAGTTCTCCTCAACTAACAGTATTTAACTTAGATTAACGCTCTTGGGATCAATTACGTGGTTGAGAATGTGATATAATCAACTTTATTCCATATGAGATGATTAACGTTTTAATTAGAAACTTCTGATAACATATAATTTATCGTAAGTTTAAAAATCCTAATAATGCAAAAATTTATACACAATTTATTTGTTTAGATAATGATCCAGCTATAAACTGTCAAAATAATACCAATTATATGTCAATTTTGGATGGCATTATATTAAAGTATTGTAACAGGAATTATTTCCGCATATATATATATATATATATATATATATATATATATATATATATATATATATATATATATATATATATATATATATAACCGGAAGATGGGTATAAGATCGTAATGACAATAATTCTACTAGACAATTGTATCGAACGTATTGGGCATAACTTATGTCAAAAATAACATACGCCTACGAGGTAATTGCTTCCGGTTTCATTTGCAGTGCGGATTTATATAAATACATAGTTATACTGTAGTTTGGTATTCATGTTCGTTGAAACCTCGTCTTTTTTCTATCTAATTATTTGTTGATTGATTTATCAATTCATATTGTTTCCGCAGTGTTCTTTTTCGGGACAATTGATAGCACTCATCAGTCGATAAAATCTTGATGCCTTTGTATTTTCAGCTTCACAGCTTGTCTTTAGCCTTGAAAGATTGGTTCGTAATGTGATGCCATCCACAAATCTTTGTTCTGGAATTGTAATTGATTCTAGTACAAAACGCATTGTGGACGTCTTCGCAGTAACGAGACCGGTGAGGACATTAATCAAGGCTAAAGACAAGCTATGCACATGGAAATGTAAAGGAATCAAGATTTTGCCGACCTATGAGTGTTATAAATTCTCCCACAATAGATTACTGCGGAAACTACATGAAAGATGACAGCGCTGCGCAAGGAACAATAACATTTAAGCATGATATTGATTGTCCTAGAGTCTTTCAAAATCGTACGCTTAAAGAATATCGGGTAACACAAATGCAAACCGATAGGCAAGGTGCTAAATATGCTACTAATCAAATTATCCGCTTTTAAATTAATTAACTTTAATCATATAAGTTCCTGACGATTTTTCTGACGAAGATGTACGAGATGGATTAAATGAATATGAACAGCTTTATCATCATATAGCTGGCACAACTCCCATTAAGAAGAAAGGACGAACAAGTAACGGCTTTAATAATAGTAGTATAGGATTTAATACAAATATTGATTTCAACGACATAAAATCAACGCTAGCAGAACGGGTTATTAGTTACCAGTATAACCAAATTACCGGAGGGACCGTTAATTAGCTGCCAGGTTTCAATTCGGCAAAGACGCGACTAGGCAACGCAGTATATAGCAATTTACGTTTACATGTCACGAACAAATTATTGGATTCATTTTGTTCGAAAGTATCGAGCGCAATATTAGTTTTCGCTTCTGTGTGCTAGCATCTCATGCAATGTCCCCAACATCACTAACCGATGTGGCCTAGATTTCATTCAAGAATGTAAAACATAACATTAACTGCAGCGACCTTATTGCACGATGTGAAAGCGTATTTATCCACGATATCCTGGCTTAGCCACCACTGTAATAATGAGCACCTGTTAAACCAACTCAAATTGCTCCATCATACTATATAGCCGACTTGTCCTCATAGTCTGACTTCTATACTGCAGGCACTTTTCCGTTTACCGTCGGTACAGTTAAACCAATCCGGCTAGAGCGACAGGTCCAGTTTCCTTGAAGACTTCAATTCAAACAAGTAACGACTTTTAGAATATGACTTAGAGACTAAAATAATGAATATTGTTAGCTTATATAGCCTCAATGTACAGCCATTCGAAAAATAATTAAAAAAACGGCGTGCTTAAATAAAAGCACACAACTACGATTTCAGTGTGTAGGCTAAAATTTCACATATAAGAAATAACTAAACTAATTTATACGCAATTATATCTACGCAGTTCTGAATATTAATTCATCAGTTAATTAAAACATGTTACACAAATATATACGCATATTTCACATTTAGATGGCAAAACATAATTAAAAAGTTTATAATGCTTAAAACATGGGCGATATAAAATAAGGACATTAGCTTAATATTCCAATGCCGCGTTTTGCGTACGCAGGTAATAGTTGTACACGTTAGTTGTCCATACTATCTCTGTCTTTCTCTCTTTAATCTTTCACCTAAGCGTCGCTATGAAATTCACTCTCCATCCATCTAAGAAACTTGCTGCTCCATATTTGAACTAATTTGATGCTATGTGCGCAATACCTAATACACCATTGTATACATTAGAGTTCCGGACTTTAAATAAAATACAGTATATGACAGTCAAGATTTTAGTTTTATCATTTTTGAATTTTGATTACCGTGACATAGTAGCAATACAGTTATAACAAATAAGAAAAGGTTCGATACTGTCTCTCTCCCCTACAATATTCTGCATACGAGATGAGATTATGTATACCGGGAATTTGAGATAGGTGAGGTAAGATTGCTCTGTTAATTACAAATAGTTATATATTGAGTTTAGTTACTGAGACAAATTCTATGATTAAAACTAGTGTTGAGTCAAATATATATAAATAGAATGGTTTTGGAACGAGGTTTCCACATTTGCTTAAATCTGCTATTGTTGTACTGTGTTGCCTGAGGATGGTGCTGGAAAGTAGGCACCGAAACGTCGCCAGTAAACAAAGATGTGATAGAACCGCATTTCCAGTTGAAAAAATAAGAAGTCAACCCGATCAAAGACAAAACAAAATTGGAAATTGTGATCAATCGGATCTTCGTGTAACTGCCCGTGTACAGCTATTATCCGCGTACGCAAAACGCGGCATTGGAATAAATGAAGCTAACACACCACAAAAAATTTCAAAAAATACATTAGCTTAATAGTCTAACAGAAAATATAATTAAATAGTTTCTACTGCTACTTAACACATGGACATCAAAGAATTAATAAATATAAAAAGATATACAATTTCTGTAAACATATTCAAAGTGATCAACAGAAAGACATAACTAAACAATTATAAATGGTGATGATGATAATCAGGCAGTCAGTTCTGTCTAGCTTCACTACTAAACTCATTAAAAACACACACTGTCTACTGGATTAATGGAATTTGCTACGTTATGCAATATTTAGTTTATACTGGCAGCATATATAATAAAAATCATACTAAAGTACTTAAATACAATATCACTTCCCCAAGTGGAATGGTGTCTGCTTTTTAACGACAGGTTTGGGGTGCCAGTTAGAAAGTTTTGTTGAAAACTATTTAAATAGGCTCCACTTGAAGAAAAGACTGACCAGAAAAATAAACTAGCATATAACCGAAAAAACATGCAGCACGCGGCTTCGGCGGTGCCGTGGCTGTGTGGTCCTATTGCTGAAATCGTGACATTTGATGTGTACCATAATGACGACACCAAGCCAGTTGATGAATTGTTTTTGGTACTTTACGCAGGTCTTAGTTTATACCGTATTGAAGCACACGCACGAATTTGCTTGATTTATTTAATTATTATAGTGTAAACATTACAAAAAACCAAAATTCATATCTTAAGTGCATGCTTGCTATAGTATTAAAAAAATTAAATTATATTAGTTTATGGAAAGCAAATGTAGTTTAAAGTTTTGAGTGAATCTGCAAGAGTAACAGAATTATATTAAATTAATAATTGTAAAAATGAATTTGTATTTTAAACGAATTCAATTACGGATATTTATTAACTTATCAATGCCAAAGTGTATGTTGATAACCGAATACATGATTATTACAGACAAAGAAAGGTATGATAACCAATAAGTTGAATCAAGGTTGTTATAATCACCTGTCACGTCATGTACATACATTTTTTAGTTTTAGACTAAGCATTGTATACTGTAGAAAATGCAATCCATCCCTTAGACCGATTTCGTGCTTATTGGAAACTAATTACACGGACAGAGATCGAATCTGAACACGTCTCCTTTGGAAATCGTTGCTCTAACTACTGAGCCATCCTTCCGCACACAACACACAATGTTTAATAATAAACTAACTAATGCTTCTTGATTAGCCAGTTTACTGGATGAATTGCTTTTTCTACATTATACATTTTTTAGTTTATACTGCCAAATGTATGTACATAATGTAACAGGTTTTAATATTTAGATTGCAACCTTGATTTTATTAATTGTCATTACCGCCCGCGCAACAAATGTTGATTTATTCCAATAAGTTGGTCTGAATAAAATAACTAAATTGCAGTTATCAAAGTATAGCTTAGCACAAGTTTGGTCGAATTCGAAATAGAATGCAAAATTTTATAGAATCTCTGCAAAGAAACAGTAGATGAAAACGTAGTTAGGTTGTAATTAAGTTTTAAATTAGTAATGGGTTATTTAAATGATTTTAATTGAAGGAGTAAAAGAATAATATGATATCTGAACAACTATTATCTCTATAGAATTAAATTAAGCAGAAAGCAAATAAATCAGACGATAGAGGCAACACAGGGCGATGGAATCTTAATCTACCTATTTAGCATTGAACTACATAAATCTTCTATACCTTAGTATGATTTTTTTTAAATATTTATAATTTATTAACTTAACTAATAAAATGACATTATCCTTGTGAGCCTTGATTGTTCAGTATAGGTTTATCTATTAATAACTTTGTTACCCACCGTATCCTTCTTGTCCTGTTTTGCTTCATTTAGCATTTAATAATAATAATAATAATAATAATAATAATAATAATACATTTATTTGGCATCATTTAACATAATGATTTTTCTAAAGAAATAATGTTCAGTTTGTTAGCTGAAAATTTGGTCTAGACTGATTCTCTATTTAATCTCGTAACTCCTTTTCGATCGCACATAGTAATAAGCATGAAGGTATCATTGGAATTTAAATAAATTCCTGAACGAATGTTGCCCACATCCTAAAATAAGCAAAATAATTATTTATTACGTGTTATTAAATGGTCAAGTTATGTATGCCATTTATATTCTCTAAGTTCCTTTATAAGTGCGTAAAGCAATTTAAAGTAGGCCCGATAGGAACACCAATATATGTTCCACTTTCCTGTATATTTATTCATCATCTCGTGACAAATTCTTCTTAGTGAAGACCTTAAAATCTAACATTATATGTAAGATATCTTGGTGATACAATTTTGATTTGTAATCACGGTAATGTATACAATATTCAAATATGTTAATTAACCAAAACAAATAAGCTGGCTTACCTGATCTGCGTTTTGAATAACTCAGTTTTTGATCCAGTAGTTTTCTTTCTTTTACAAATTATTTCGGCTGCCTTTATCGGAAGCCTTCTTCAGTTGGTCCATTCTCACCAATTTTACAAATCAAATGAATGAGGGATATCTCAGTTACGTCATTTTACACGGAGTGTTTAAAACGATTAGTCTAACGTATGTAAACGATGACTACTTATTCTGCCACTATAGTTTCACTTCGTTAGATGAATATAACACTTACGGAAATGCACACACACACATGTGACACGCGAATATCCAGTGAAAGATCAGTCTGAAGTATAAATAATATAGCCAGAAGAAATATCGCGCTCGCTTCATTAGTTTGTTTTGTAAAACTGGTGTGGATGGACCAACTCAATTAGGCTACCGATAAAGACAGCCGAAATATTTTGTTAAAGAAGGAAAACTACGGGGAAAAATCGCGTTAGTCAAAACGCAGATGAGGTAATTTCGATTAATCCACTTACGCAAAAATATTTGTCATTCTAATAAGCTGACTGCTGTTCACTTTTCGATGTCAAATTGATCAAAAATTGTGTCGCAATAGAAAGATATGTGTTTAAGAGAATATGTACTCAGATATTCATCTTGATTTTCATTCGAATGATCACTGTAACATTAAAACGAGTATTCTAAAATCGATATTGTAAATAGTCTTAAAAACACTCCTTCAAAATGGAGAAACGAATAACGCAGTCTAAATAGGTATTTCTTCGAATTGATAGAGCCGCTTATGAATTAAATGACGAGGATATCGGATTTGAAACACAACGCAGCTGAAATAAGAGACTGAAACCGGCTATTAGGCTATTAAATTGAAGCTCGAGCTGACAAGGTTGAACATTTTGATACTGTTTGTGGCGGGGAAATAATATATATGCAATTGTATATTAGGTGTTTTGCACTTATTCACAAATTAGTTCAGATATGGCCAGATGGATAAACCATAGACGGCATGAACGTCAAGTATAATCTCGTGCACATTTGTTTCGTGCTTACTGACGACTCATCAGTAGGAGCTTGTATTACGCCCTTTACCAACTTAAATATTTGGGTGAGGAATTTTGAAAAATGGGACTGTACAATTGAACATTGGCGGCGAAATACAACATGAGAATAGTGCATAGTTAACCGTGTACATTGAGTGGCTTAAAATGCAGTAGAGAAATTTGTAGTTAGTAACTTGCCCTGTAGTGTATGTTAAATGGTGTAAGAAAGAGGTCTCATCAAGAAAGACAAGAAGTGAACATAATACGGCATTGAGATAGAGTAATATATTAAGTCCATTCGAGCTGATCACGAGATAGAGACTGTCCTCGTATACCTGGAATTCTGTGAACTGTTTAATATTTATAAGCTTAAATCGATTTCAAATCTCAGGAGCACTTTTTTAATCGAAAATTCTGTAGTTTCAATACTGAATGAAGACGTTGATCACACCGGATGCAAACTTGGGCTGAGGTGTTATAAAATTAGTTTTCGAAAAAACAAATGCCTGAATCAGGTAGATTACTTTCTAATCCTATGTAGAAGCTTAAGCCTACCTTTTATTCTAAGAATACATTTGTATTTTCATTTTTCGCTTTATTATTTTAATTCATTTTCTTTTGCTTATTTATCTGAGGCTTAAAAAGGTTGTCTTTACGCCAACTAAGCTAATTTGAACATCGCTCAAGTCTGCTGTAATTATGGCTATACACACGAATTGTAGCGTTAAAAACTATCCAAATAAGAGTGGTTGTGTTCTGATTGGGCAAATACTTAGAGGTTGTTCATTAAGAACGAATCCATAGGACGCTTTAAATTACGGTCTGCTTATTCTTTAGTTATTATTTTGTATGCAACCAACAGCTTTCATCTGTTTACTACAAATTCTGCGATATGTAATATTTCACTTAGAGGAATAAGCTATGTCGATTTGAAATCCGCCTTTACGTATATGAAGAGCCGATGGAGCTATGGCAAGCTTTTTGCGAAATTGATGAACTTTGTCGCCTTTTAGAGTTACGTCATTTGTATCAGCGGCACACCTTCATTTGACATTATTCATCTGCTTTCGTTTAGGTGTTTTGTAAGATTCTATGGGGAGCGATGGATAAGGATGGCGTCCAGGCGAAAAAATCTACTATTTGACGCCAATAAGTCGTTGTTTTGAATCTTTTTTCATTGGCCCCAGAATTCCGCAAGCGTGTATCGTTGACTTTACTTGCTCGGTCATGTTTACGGCCGTATATGTGATGTTTCTGTAATGATTATCGAAGTGGCGATCGCCGAAAGTGGCCAGTTTTCTGACCCTGGATTCCATAGCGATGCCGTACTTTTATCTGAAAAGTAATACGAGATCCAGACATACATTAAATGTACTCATGATTTTCCTTAAGAAATCATTTGGGTAAATCATGATCCAAAGCCTGAGATTGTGCTAAACTGCGCCTTCTGCTAGTCGTTAAGATGTTCGTTAACCTGAGAACCCTTGTGATACTGGATAGTTCCGCCTTTTCGTGTGTTCGATATATATATATATATATATATATATATATATATATATATATATATGTTGGCCATTCTGCAACAACCTTTAGCATGTTATAAAATCCAGTAAGGTATAGCTCGAAATCCAAGATACTTATAAAAGACATATTTTTATCCTCTTTTATGTCGATAGGACATGGAAGATGATTGGTGATAGTTGTGACAACTTGGCAAACTTTGTGAGCTAAGTTATTTGCTTGGTCTTGATGTAACCTGGCGTTTAGTAAATAAAGTAAAATGACAAAATAATTATTATGTACACATCCTTCCATTCTTTTGCGACATGCTCCACAGTAAAGCCTGAAGTTCTTACGAGATCTGTCGGAAACCTTAGATTAAACCTATTTTACTTGCCCGATACCATACACTATAGATATTTATGAATGTTTAAAGTTATTGAGGCAACACAAATTAGCCCACCATTTAACCATTTATATATGTGTGTACATTTATGCGTAACTGCATACTTAAGCGGAGATCTAATTCTCGCTCGTTTAGATCCAGAAAATCCTATGCTAATAAATTATAATAAACACTAGAATTTGACAGTTTTATTACTCAATAGTGTCTTTAGTGCAGAATGATCAAACGAAAAATTTCGCGAACAGAATCCGACCGCGAGATTCTTTGTCTATCACATCTGCGGTATCAGCCATATACCAGTTACTTCGGTAACCCGACGGACAGGATGTGTGAGCGATTTTCTCGAATAATGTTGGGCTACTGGATTCTGTATCTGATGTTTCAGTATTACCCATGGCTTGAACGTTAAATAAAGCATGGTCTACGAGAGAAAAGTTTTCACGTTTCTGGCGCGGCGATGGTAGCTGTTCGTGAATGGTACAGGACTTCATTGTTGAAAACTATCTTTCATTGTTGCGATTACCTAGATTTCATTGTTGGTTGAGTCCATTTGTTTTGAAAGCGTATCATAAACTTGAGATGCAAAAATCCGGTACAGGGTGAGAAAAGTCAGCTACCTGTGTGGTGGAAAGATTTTCTAATTTATTATGGTATTATATTTTAGCTCCATGATTGTACTGAATGCTTGTGGTCTATGATCGGTCGTTTTTAACTGCGGCTAGTGATAGACAACGGTTACGATCCACGAAGAGTGTATGGTGCTCCAAAGAAATTAATTGCGACTACTCGAGCAACGAGAGAGATAATACAGACTAACGTTCTAGAAACATCTTTATATGTTTCGAGCTCCAGCTGTTTGCATTCCGAGTCACACTTTTTGCGGCAGTTATAAACAAATTATTACATAAACTGCAGAGTTATGGATAATTAAGGCAAGGCTAGATGAGACGACATCTGTGATCCTTGAAGGTATCGACATAATTGACCCATGAATATGCACAATGAAGTGCAATCAGTGTTCCATAGCAGCGATCAATGAGAATGGTATAACATTGTGTGGTGGATAATGCCTTTGACGCTATGTTGGCAGTCCAAAAATCCGAACAAATACTCCTATTAACTAATCTCTCTTGGCTCTGGTAGCAGTGTGTCTATATCCAACTCGTAAAAATGCCGAAAACCACTTAATCGCTAGTCACATTATTTGAAAGAACTTTCAGAAGGGCTTGACGAGCTGCGTTCCATAAATTGCAGAAATGCATACTCCCTTTTAAAAATGTCAACTTGTAGCGCATCGGATTCAAAAACTTAGTTTGATGATATTACGCTTTCCACCAGTAAACAAAACGAAATGTGTTTACTGTACGTAACTGACAGTAAACTCTTTGTGAAGCTAAGTGAAAAGTTTCGATCTAACTTTGAAGCAAATGCTGCGTGTTAAATTTATCGAGTTTTATTATCGGAGGGCATACGCTGTCTAGCTTTCTTCTCTGCGTTATAAGATTTTGCTCCAATGGCCAAACGAAAAATTTTGTTTTCCCAAATACTCGATGCTAGTTTGCTTCCAATTTCATATTCCAGTGCCCGCATAAATCAGTTTAGATAGAATAATAGTGGCAAAATACTAACCCTGTCTATTGACTGGACCAGTAGTTTTCCGTGGTGCGCAGTCGCAACTATTTTCCGGTTAGCAGAATGTGGTCCATATGTGTTTTAAAATTACCTTGATCAGTCATCAGTTTAAGCCACTACTGCTACTACCGTCAAATTGCCACATTTGATGCTGTAAAAATAAGCCTATCACTACCAGGTTAAGACAAAGAGCAGATTGAAGCGTCTGATGTTGTTGTCAGAGCACTTTTTAGGTATCGTCAATTCTCCTACAGCTCAGTTTTTCCGCGCTATTCTGTCGATAAAATCAACAAAATACACCAGGATGACTGATCGCTTATCAATGGCCGAGATAAAGTCTATGCGATTTGCGTAAAAATTTTGATTCTAATTGGATAGAAAGAATAAGTGTTTGTGTATATACACCGACTGCCAATGCTAGATTTCTCATGTGGACAAGCGCCTATATAGCTTTGCATTTAAATAATTATTTTGCCGCAACTGGAACGGTGGTTTTGCTGTTGTTCGACGACTATATGGATACAGTTGGATTGGTGTTTACTGTAAACACGCAAATTTAATTTAAAGAATTGTTACCGTGATCCGCGCAATCATTGATTGTTTAATTGTTTTATCTTTATTTGTGTGTGGCGAAAGTTTCAAAAACGTTAATGTTCGTGACTGCATAGAAATTGTGCAGTCGAAATTTTCAGTCAAGTATAATGTTTGCGAAACTACTAGAGTTGAGAGCCGTGTATCTTAATTTGCATTCCATATATATGCATTGCGGTTTGATCCTCGCTAGCCCATTTGCCATCGTACTCAAATGATGATCATGGATGGTCGAAACGTGTCAGTGCGTGCGTCTGGCAGTAGTTTTGTTATATTTTTCGACGATTGGTTAAACTAAATTGGGTTGGTGTTGACTTCAAGCTCGTAAACGTGATTTCAAGAATTCCATCATGTTGTCTGCCTCTGTAAGCTATCAAGTGCTTTTGCACAGAAAAGCTTAAAAGAGCATCCGCCTATATTCGTGCTTTTATAAATAATCTCGTCATGGCCAGACAGGGAACTGGCCTTTAGTTACATATGTATGACTTTTTTCTCTTCTTGTAGAAGTTGTGCTCTCCAATGCGCATTCGCCAGTCAAAACCAGAGACTGTATCTACAATATCAAAACATTTCAATGAAATATGGACCAGCCACTATAGCGAGCGTTGTTTGAACGTTAACTGGGACCTCGTTAATAGTCCTGAAGATCTGACAGTAGGTTTTGATATTAGTAATCGATTATTTTTTCAAAAATATTTATATTGTTTGCCTTTAAATGATCATTTCTAGTATATTTTTTAATAGAGCAGTCTAGTTGATTTTTTTTCAGTATCAACTATTTCTATTGCTGCAATTACATTTAGCATCAGTCCAAGTAGTGTTTCATCTCAGTTTGTTATTTTTCTAGTCCAACCATTCCGTTTTTGTTTTTTTAACGATGAACTCTAGCGATTTTTAACAGAATTTCATTACAAACTTTCCAAATATATATACTAGCCATGCTCTTTTACCCTAAATCATTTTTTTGTTCAAATGTGAGTAGATAAACGTTTTTTCGAACTGTGACATGCAAAGTCATTGTTAAATAAACGAAGAATCGATAGGTTATATATGTAATCATATGACTTTGGCGGAAACTTTAAATAAACTCACTATTTACTCTACTCTTTCGTAAGCCTGCTATTTTCTTGCAGTTATTCTGTGTAGGTTGAACTTATTTGTACCTAAAATCGGAGGAAAGCGTGCACTAACTGAGAATTTGCTAGCATGCAATTTTTCGTATAATACCACAAATGTTTCATTGTCGCGTTTAAAAAAAATTTTGGCCGTAAATGCTTTCCCCAGTATTATACAGAGGTCATCCAAGATTAGCGCTAATTTTTCCACCACAACTAAATTAGCATGAGTTTATTTTCTAACAACGCAAGACTAAAACACGAAGCTTTTCATTGTGCACGCCAATTAAGTGTATGAAATCATTAATTAAATTGTGCACGTATATTTATGCGCTCTACATCCACAATGAAGTTTAACCACCTCTTAGCCTACGACCTAACACAGTCTAGATCACAAACAATGACGGTGTTTTAACTTCGAATAACTTTATGTCAGATTTGCCTAAATAACGACAATCAATCAATGTGCCTTCCATATATAAATGAATGTAGAATTGTTATGGTGTTCGTTGCATGATAATTATATTTCTAAACACAGAGTAAACACGAATTATATTCTGCTTCAGATTACTGCAGCTTGGTTGGGTTGTTATCCCAGGACTTGTTCTAGTTGTTTTGCTCGTAGGAAATGTTTCGTATACTTTTGTCGATATTGGATCACAAGCTAATAATGCATATATATATATATATATATATATATATATATATATATATATATATATATATATATATATCTTTCTTTCCTGACAAGTACAACTTACAATAATTACATACTGCATCGGCCGTCGCGCAGTATAAAAAGGGTCGCCTTATCTGCTGAGCCGTGCAGGGTGGATAAGCGAAAACAGGCTACTGCAGGTAACTCCAACTCTATATTCGATTCTGCGTCCTTTCCTTCCCCTTCCTCTTCTCAATCTTACAATAACTCTCTTTTAGATAATATAAATATGGGTTGGCTTAGATCATAACACTGAGCCCAATACTAGGTTGCCAAATATCGAAAATGGTTCTTGTAGACGATCATTCATTAAACCTAAGTTAGGTTTTAACGTAGGCGCATTTAATGTGCGAACATTAAAACAACTTGGACAGCAAGAATCTCTTGCTCGTACGTTGGATAAATTAGAAATCGACATATGCTGCGTATCTGAAACCAGAATACAGGATCCTACGTGTATTACAGAACTAGTTGCACCATCCCATCTACGCGTTATTGGCTTCGAACATCTGGTTCCACAGAGTCCTCTCAAGCCGGTAAATGGGGCGTTGGTATTGCTCTTAGCGCGAGCTGAAGCTTGCTTAATTGAATGGATCCCTTTAAATAGTTGATTGTGTGCGGCACATTTAAATACGTCTACTAAAATCAAAGCAAAAAACCTCGTTATCATCGTTGCCTCTTCGTTGTATCTGCATATGCTCCTACCGATTGCAGCACAGAAGAAAGCAAGGACGCTTTTTACTCCGAAATAAGCTCCTTACTAAGTAAAGCACGAAGTTCTAAAATAGTCCTGGTTATGGGTGACATGAATGCTCAAGTTGTTCGCTTAAGCAACACAGAATTTCATTTAGGTGGAAGACACACTCTAAGCTCGACTCGCAATGATAATGGTGAACGGCTTTTGGATAGCTGCGCTGAACATAGACTATATTTAAGTAGTACATATTTCAGACGTAGTGATAAACGTTGTGCTACATGGCGTCCTCCAGCATCCGGACAACGGTGGACTCAAATAGATCATGTAGCAATTAGTTATAGACGGCGTGATTGCATCAAGGATTGTCGCTCTTTTTGGAACACTTATGTCGACTCGGACCATGCACTTATCCGTTGTAGATTTGCTCTAAAATTTTCCGGGAAAATAATTAAGACTAAACCCCAAATTGATGTAGGCAAACTCAAACAACCGTCCATCCGACAAAACAATGAAAATATTCTAAAGGCTAATATAACTGATCTGAATAGCGAAAATCCGATTATACTTTTGTCCAAGATAAGTTCTACTATGCACAATGCAGGTACTACTGTATGTGGCATAGCAGGCCCCCGTAGAAATAATCACTGGCTCTCTGTAAAATCTATGGAGATACTCGAAATAAGGCGCCAAATTCCACCTGGCTCGACTCAATAATACCCGTCGCAATATAAGATGCCAACTTAAGCGCAGTCTAAAAGGTGATCTCGAAAACTTTTGAAACAGGAAGGCTGAAGAAATGGAAGTAGCTTTCGCGTCAGGTAATAGTCGCTGTTTGTTCCAACTTATCCGCACAACAGGTTCGAGAAAGTTAAAAGTTAGCGAAACTATAAATGATAGTAACAACCAATAACCAATAAAATAAGTCGTCTTGACAGGTGGGATGAACATTTTAGAGATCAATTTTCTTGGCCACCCGCGTCAGTTCCGCTTCTCGAAAGCATGTCTGCATCAATAGTGTGGAATGTTAGTCCCGAAGAACCATCCGAGTTAGAAGTACGCGATGCAATCCTATCTCTTAAGCGCCGCAAAGCCGCCGGCCCCGATGATCTGCTTCCGGGATTATTTAAGGATGGTGGCGATATAATTTCACGAGCGTTGACCAACCTTTTTCATACTATATGGAATGAGGAAACCGAACCACTTGACTGGAATGAGTCGACCATCATTCCCATCTTCAAAAAAGGCAATCGTAATTCGTGCGATAACCATCGTGGTATAAGTTTGACTCCGGTCGTATCAAGGTTATTTGCTTCGATTATCCTACGTCGTCTTAGCGCTTCACGTGAATCACAAACAAGAGAAGAACAGGCCGGATTCCGCGCAGGACGAGGTTGTATAGATAATATTTTTACGTTAAGGCAAGTTCTCGAACAGAGACATTTATATCACCGTCCCACAATAGTCGTCTTTCTAGACTTCAAGGGTGCATTTGATTCGGTGGATCGCAATGTTTTATTCCATATCTTGTCGAAAAGCGGTGTGCCCACTAAATTTGTTAATATTATTCGAGCACTCTACACAAATAATTCTGATCGCGTTAATGTCTACAACGAATTAACGCATAACTTTACAACCAGCAGTGGTGTTCGTCAAGGTTGTCCACTTTCCCCATTTTTGTTTAATTTTGTAATCGATGCTATTATGAACAACACTCTCTCACACATTCAGGACGCTGGAGTTGAAGTTCTCCCGGGAGATAAACTAGTCTATCTTGATTGGCTATGCGGACGATAACGTACTATTATTCGACAATCAGCACGCTGCCCAGACCACCTTAAATAGATTAGCAAACGTTGTTCCGTCTTTCGGTATGAAATTCGCACCCTCTAAATGTAAGATACTGATACAGGATCACCCACCACTCACTCCAACGATGCGACTGCAGAATGAAGATCTTGACATAGTCGACAGGTTTACATATCTTGGGAGCTCTATCAATAACGTAGGCAATATGTCCGAGGTGAGAATACGGATCGCGAAAGCTAGAGTAGCTTTCTCGAACCTTCGTCATTTATGGAGAAACGCGAATATTTCACTTTGCCTTAAAGGTCGTGTTTACAATGCATCTGTACGCACAGTCTTACTATACGCTAGTGAAACTTGGCCTCTTAGAGTTGATGATCTGAGACGCTTACAGGCATTCGATCATCGTTGTTTGAGAAGTATAGCACATGTTGGTTACCAACAACGAATAACTAACGTTGACATCCGTAGACGTATTTTTGGATCTGACAATAAGTGCTCGTCTTTAGAAAAGCAAATAAGGCTCCATCAACTTCGTTGGCTCGGTCACGTTTTGCGTATGCCCTCATTCCGATTGCCCAATAGAGCTCTGTTCTCTCATCCAGCACCAAATTGGCGTAAGAAACAAGGTGGGCAGATTTTGACATGGCAGAAACAATTAAAGTCACTTACATCCAAATTGGGTAGTATAGGATCCACTCGTCTGCCGGGATGGGGTCCTCGTGCACATCACAGTTCTTGGTTAGAAACCCTTAGCGATATGGCAGCGAATCGAGCTCAGTGGCGATCTTGTTGCAGATGTATAGTAGAATCATCTTCGTAACTTTCTTTTCTTACTAGGGCAAAGTTAGCTGCGAGGTTCGGTTTGTTTATGACGTGATACGGTGAAATCTGCAAGGAAGCTGTGTTGCTGATGTCGCCTTGCCCGAACGCTAACTTGGCCATAATGGTGTTGTGGAGAGGTTTAGTTTGCCTCATTTCTGTGAGTTATCCTGATAAATTTACTCATAGTAGCAAGGTTTTCCTTCTCTCTCTACCCCACTCCCTCTCTCGTAAATCTCAATAATAATTTATCTAAATTCACTTATATACTTTTTTTTCACTCCTTATGGTTATATGGCAGTGGAACATTAGTCACTTGACTTTTGTGTGGCTGGAAATGATGATGATGAATAATGCAATAATAATTTCTTTGGGTAAGTGTGCATCACGTTTGTGCCTGTTAAGTGGATTGATTTTAATTTATTCTTTACATTAATATAATGGAGAAATGGCGGTGTCGTCCTTATTGGGAACCCTTCAAGAACTGTTCAGAATTTGCAGCAGACAGTTTTACACTTCCCGGGTCTGCTTTGAAGTATGTTACTCCAGCCACCCTGTACTACTACACCTTATTACATTTAGTATTTATCTATTAATGAGTTGATCTAACAAGACTATCCGTGCTATGTTAATTTAGCTAAATTATAATTAATATTCAAGCCTACTTGGTGCATCTCTATTGCTGTGACTCTTGGATATTTCAGGCCATAGACAAGTTATTTATGATTACAAATTTTATAACTAGCACTTTGTAATTGAATTAATGTCAGTATTTTTTCAATTAATTTAAGGAAATATTCTGGTGTTTGGGCCGAGAAGTTGTACACGCTGTATGTCTTCGTCTTGCAACTGACTTCCGTAGCTGGAAATCTGGTCTTCCAGATTTGATGGTATGGAACCCTGCACAAAGAAGAGCTCGGGTATGTAGTTGAATCATCGATAAAATGTTTTGATTCCAAAAAAGCACTATATTTATCTAAAAATAGCGGTTTACCAAAACTCGTTGGGCCGAACTCATATAGTTGGAAATTTCCTAATCATGAAGCCTCGAACTATACTATAATTTAAGCATTTATGCTTAGGTTCGAAGAATAATTAACTGTTATTTGCAACGGCTATTTTACAGCACACCTGGATATAAATACAGACTGCTCACATTTTGAGGCATAACATGTTCTGTATAAAATTTAGTTCAGAGAATTCTACGCATTTTAATTTTATAATAATGTATAAGAGCATAAATTTTATATAACGCAAGTAGAGAAAACAGCTAAAAAAGACGATTTATATGTCGCCAGTGGAGAACCACTTAAATAGGATTACATTAAAGTACATCGTATCGTATCCATGTTTTCAGATAATGGTAGTCTTTTCACCCCAGTGACTGGTAAGCGATTAATTCAAAAAAAAATGTTATTTATCGTTCATTTTGAAGCTAATCGAAGTTAAAGGACCGGGCGATCAACTTTCTGGACAACAAAGGGCTTGGCTGGATGCATTAATACGCGCTGGAGCAGACGTCGAAGTTTGTCGTGTTAAGGGTGAGTTTAACTAAGTAAAATATATCACTAGCATAAGCAACATAAAATTAGATTATCTGCTGCTAAATATGTTCGCTATGTTCCTGTCCTCTTTATATTTTTTTCGAATAAAACGTGACCAATAGTCCAGTCTCGTGATTTCCGGTAGTGCCTAAAGGTTTTCATTAATCTGATAGACATTTATAGCTGGTTTTACAAAGATGTCTACCTCTAAACATGCACATTTAATTGTCGTCCTCATTGTTTTCTTTTTTCTTTTCAGCCATATCTCGAAAAGCCATCCGAAGTTGAAGTTCCATTAAAGTCAATAAAAAAACTTTCAATAGTTCGTTGTTTTTTTTAATTAATTCAAATAAGTCAAACGCATACAGATTGAAATAGCGCATTTCTCCAACAGTTTCATAAATTCCTCTTTATTAAGACAGCACTTAACACATTTGCATACACGTTACATAAGACAATCAACTAGGAAGGCTCACTGATATTTGAAAGGAGCATCTGCACGCAATGCTTATTTAATGACGGAAATTAAAGAGGAAATGAATTAAGCTAAAAGATAAAAAGATGTAGACAGTGCTTTGCAACGTCTAATTTCTCAAATTTCGGAAGAAAATCAATAGTTCACTGGTATGTGGCATAATAAAAAACAATATTTTAGCACAATAGTAATGCGTTTTTCAAAATTATTTACATTTGTTGGCCAGATTGCGTATGTGAATGACAAAGCAAAATAACCACTGAACAGTCTCGAGAAATTTAAATGGAAAACTAAAAGGAACGAAAAAATAAGCTTATTATATGATACTCGTTCAATTCTTTACATTTAATCGTGAGTAAGCACAATCTTAAATTAGATGAAAGCACAGGAAATCGCAGTGATGCACCAAATAAAGAGATTAAATAAAGTCATCATATTCGTCTTCGAGGTTATCATTATCGTAGTTGAAGTCGTTGTCTCTTTCCACTTTTAAATTTTTCGATTTTTGCTTCTTCTTAGTTTTATTAGTCTAAATTTCAGTGTAAGAAACGAAAATACCATTATTAGAATAAATAACGATAATAATAAATTAAAGAACAAAGGTAGCTAAACTTCATTTGTGTATTAGGTGTTGCACAAATGGATAAACCAGTCATCATAACCAATATGTATGTATACATACGTTTCGTGCTTACTGGTGATCTATCAGTAGCGGCCGGTACTACGGTATATATCCACAGTCTTCGACAAAGAGACTTCAAAGAAAACTCCGCACACGGTATCAAAACTACGGCTGCCGAGTCGGTATATGGTACTAACACAATGAAATTCAAGATACAGCTTTCGGGCAATGTATAACATTGAGGACACGATTAAAATCGCCTTAGACCGAGCGAAGACAGATAGTGAGAGAATAGATATTTAATACATTAAATAACTCATGCATTGATTATGTCATCTTTTATATGTATTATATTTATCGTTAAAAATTGTGCAATTAGATATTGAGCTTTTGGTACATCTCACATATGGCATTGGAACTAATCATCTGCCATTTTCCATCTAATACAGATCTATTATTTGAATGACTCGCGGTTAAGTACATATTTCATGTTCATATGGAAATGAAATACTATATTATACTGTTTTTACGCTTTTTAGTGTAGAGTATTACAAAGTAAAATAGACAACATTCCTCCTGGAGAAGTATTATTGAAATAGTAGTTGTTCGATTTAGATATACTTTCTATCAAGGCTATAAAATTAGAATGGAAAATGCGTTATATAAAAAGCCATAACCGCGATTTAGGATAAATAAGGATAGTACGTATATCCGCGAAAGTTAGCTTCTCTTTGGCTCTGATGGAGACCACGAGAGGAAGAAACGCATCAAGGTAGCTATAATAAAGCTACACTTTATGAAGTAGTATCTACAAAATACCGTAATAAAATAGCCACACAATGATTCAATTTACCTTAAGTAGTTTCTGTTTTTCCGCGCAAAGTACATTCAGTGCAACCGACGCTGCTTTAAGAGTATCGGCATCCACTGAAAAATATAGGCAGTTAAATCACGTAAAAGATCAATTAAACCTCAAATTAAATAATTGTTTTTAAATTCACTGTTTACTATCTATACACACATAATCTAGCAGAAATCTCACATCGACTTTAAGAGTAGCCTGTGGCAAAATGGTCCGGCAAACGAAGCCAACATCGGTATAAATTTATTTTGCTTTGAGTAAGAAAATGCTAAATAGACATGATGAACTTTTTAAAATCAGGCCGAAATATATCAAAATGGAATAAAGATAATAACAGGATCACAAACCATCTTATAAATCATTTATCAAATAATAATTGCACACAGAACAACAAAGCACTAGCAAGTAGGCCTAATGCTTCGATACCGCATAACTATGTAAGGCTGCAAAGGAGCGCTGTCGCAAATTAAATGCGAGGGTGATTAATAGAGAATCAAAATCTACGAGTGGCTGTTTCCTTCAAAAAATAAAACTTGGAAATGTATTCTTGTTCCGTTATTACTAATTAAACGCGAATTAATTGAAACTTGAAGCTGTATTAGGTATCAATAATTAATCAGCCTAGTATGCTTGCATTTAACCAAAATACAAATTATTTTGGTTATGAAAATGTTTTAGACGCCCGTTTCCAGAAATCATAGAAACGAATATACAGAATGCTCAATTAAATGAACTGTTTACAAAAAACAGTACATAATTAGATGTTTTTTTTCTGGTAGTTAGTTCGACATAATAACAATAAACACTAGGATCTTTCAAGAACTTTGGAGAATAGATATAGCACAAGTAAGATATGGCCATACATGTTATCCATGGGTCATAAATCGCTCCACTTTAATAAAATAAATAAATAATTACTTAAATTATCATGGTTAATTTTAATTTTTTAATTACCGTAAGGCGCCGCCCCTTAGAATATGTCTTTTTCACACATTATAAGCGACATTTTTATGGTGCACTTGTAAACTTAACTAACAAAAAGCATACACAAGATATATTATAGATACATACAGTAAAGGATGAACATGGTAATTGTGATTAGTAGAAAAGACAGACGAAACTCAATGCATTGGCTCTTTAATGCAGTTTTCTGATAGAAAATAGTACATCGAAACGAAAGAGCACCAGGTATATACAATATTTCACTTCACATTTCTCTCAGGCAAGGCTTTAAAAAAAATCGGGCCGGTTTATAAGGTTCATTGTTTATATATATATATATATATATATATATATATATATATATATATATATATATATATATATATATATATATATAAACATGTACCTTATAGTCCGAAAAGAAGGCATTAGCGTGTTTCCTTTTCTCATTGTTGCATGTCAGTGAAGCATCATTAGCACCGTTGTCGGTGAAGGTGACTATATAAAACTATGATCATACAAACATTGCGCAAGGGATTTAATGAAATATTTAAACAATACACGTTTACGTGAATGAAATTCCCTAACATTGCGTTAGACAAAGGAATTTTACATAATGAAAACTACAAAACACCGTGGCGTCAAAATCGATCAATTACATGAATTATTAAAAAAAATTATCAAGCGTCAATAAAGGCCTCATATCGTGGATTTAGTGTGAAAATGTATAAATCTATCGCATTAATTTACAAGTAGTTTTCGTACAAACTATTTTAAACTGAACGATGCACAAATGATGATAACAATGAAATAATCTTTACTTTTTATTTATGAGAAAATAACATTAAATTAATTACACTTTAAAAGTTTAGCTTACTTCCTAGCGATACATCACGTATGACGACCTCGGCGAAAGCCGAATAGAGTGGAGACGACTGAGTAAAATGTAGAAAAAGAATTAATGAGTAAAGAGAAATAATATTCAACAGTTGTCAAGTGAATAATTTCCAACCAAAAAATTAGTTGTGGTCATTATCCCTAAAGTGCTTCAACGTCATCTTACACTCAAAAATAATGTTTCTAATCAAAGGTAGCGAACATCTAGCCCCATTCTGGAAAATGGTAAACAAAATTTTTTCCAGGGTTAGTCGGCAGATGTAATACGGCGTTTACTCTAAGAAATGATGCGTGCAATCTATTAAAATAGATATGAAGTCCTGAATTCACTGGAATATCATAAAACAGTTATAATATGTAAATGTAAAAATCTATACATTTCTACTGTAGCACTTATGGACTATGGCTTTCTGCGATGCTGATCCAATAATACGCAGGTACCAGAGTCAAGTCAATCACCCTCGATTCCTTTGCCCCGAGTGCACGCCAAAACAGCAATTTTCATCATAAACAGAAATACACCAGCGGCTAAATACTTGATCCTGTTGCATTGCTAAGTTACGCACACACACACACGTCGGCATTTTTTATATATATTGTAAGTTTCACCATTTCTTAAAATATGAGAAAGAACCGTAATCCATAGAATAATGTTTATTAATAAACCTTATTTCTACCAGTATCTACAGCCATTATTCTGGATTCGTTAATATTTACGTTTATCAGGTTTAGTTCTAATTCAATGTTCTTCGGTGAGCATGCCCTGCGCATTCGTGTGTTCAAATTAATTAACAGATTCCTTTTGTACACCCTTAGTACAATACTGGAGTAATGGATATCCTGCTCAATCCAGCTTTATTTCGTGTGAACCGACCTTCATCTCTCGTTAGGAAAGATAGATATTCATCTTGTTCTTCATTTACTGCGAACTTGATTGCTAGGTCTAACTTTTTTATGTCATGTAGCAGTGCATTTATTTATTTCTTCTTTTCAACAACCATGAAGGTTTTGTCAACGTTGCGTACGTAAATATGAGTTCCATAAATAAATGGCGTTAAATCAGTTGATTCTAAATTATGGATATATATTTGCCAAGAATGGTCCAAGAGGACTATCAATATATATGCCGGCAATTTGTCTACAAAAACCCTTAGAATAAAAGTTGCACGTTGGACGTACATAATGAAAGTTCCTTTATGTCGTTCACTTCTATAAATTTGTCCGCTTCTGATGATCGCAGATATTCACGAAGGATATTAGTTTTATTTAGTAGAATGCTAGTAAAGAGGTATTTATATCGAGGAACAAAACTTTCCTTTCTTTTAAATTCAAGTCGCAATTTTTTCCACAAAATAAAAGCTATCCTGTACCACACGTTCCATTCTTCAATTCATCATGAGTTTTATAATCCGGCATAACAATCTGGCTCTCCCATACTGCGGCGAGTTCGCCAAAGATCATATGGGTCTTAAAGGAGGAAGCCTACCATTGCTTCTTCATTTTAAGAAGTGATCTAAATTGCGATAACAAATGTACAGTTGGGATTGGATGATAGAAATTGCTAACGAATCCAGGAATAACGGATGTAGATACTGGTAGAAGTAAGATTTATTAATAAATGTTATTCCATGGATGATATATATATATAGGTGTGTGGACAAAATCATGCCTAATGTCGAAGCCTAAAATATCCGAAGCTCGCTGATTCACAAATGAGAAACTTTTACAGCGGCTAGCGACTATTACTAAGCTCTAAAAATGAAATATTCCAATGATCATGCAAGCCAAAAACATTATCAACTAATTCCATTCTTATGAACATGAAATAGCCAAAATTGCAAAAACACTATTTAAAAACTTAAATAAATATAATTAACGTAAAACAATGTGATAGTATTATAATAATGTACCTCCAGTTTGTTGAATTTCACCTTTAGTAGTTCATTCAACTTAGTGAATTCCTCTTTCGTGGCAGGGAAAAGTGCGTCAATACCATCCGTAGATTGGTTACTATTGCCTGGGGTTTCACCTTTATTTTATCAGAATAAAATCGAATTATATCATTCGACATGAATAGAATATTATAATAAAAAATTCAAACAAAGGTGAATGTAAGTAGTTAAAATACTTCCGTCTTTCACAAGTAAGCGTAATAATATAAAGAGAGCTACATACGAAAGAAGCCTATGTCTATTGCCATTAGATTCCACAGGATATACAGGAAAACCGCACCACAATCTTATGACTTTCACATTATGGCTCCATGA
The DNA here is from genome assembly GCA_029291075.1 of Eudiplozoon nipponicum. NCBI lineage: Eukaryota > Metazoa > Platyhelminthes > Monogenea > Mazocraeidea > Diplozoidae > Eudiplozoon > Eudiplozoon nipponicum. The sequence goes on from JAQBSW010000257.1 coordinate 150,221, forward strand.
ACAATGTCATACCTCACAATTAACAAAACTACACCATACAATTGTTAGTTTATACTCATATCAAGATAGCAACCTTGATAATATTATTTATCACCGCCCGTGCAACCAATGTTTGTTTAATTATATAAAACCAACAAAAGACGCAATAGAAAATAATTCTACTTTTACGACAGGGTGCCTTATCACGCCGTGTTTCCACCCAAGATCCATAATGAGAACGTGGAAAACCTCTTGTGAAATTTTAGTTGTCAAAATCTTTACTTTCTATTTTATGCCATTATGCTGCAGGCCGAGAAAATAGTACCTCACTTTAGGAATATGTAATATGGTCTATTTAAGAAAGTCGTTAGGAACTAGAAATATCGACTGAAAAAATAATCGTAGAAATATAAAAACGAAACCAGACAACTTCGCACATTTTAATGTATCAATCATTATTTAAATTTTTTACATCGAACTATTGGATGTTATCCGAAGGTCTAGGTGAGTCTTTCTGAATGTTTACGTATTAGATCCTTGTACTCGTCCATAATAATTACATCCTCGTTTACAGACTTAAATTTTAATGATTACACCCGAAATATGAGCAGTGATAGTGTGTATGTTTTATGATAAATAACATGGTTTTGAGATAAAGACGACGAAAATAACACACTTAACCCAAAATCTTGTCAAAAATCAACCACGCTTCAGTGTACCATTTATATGCATACTTGAACATGCTTAAATCCAATTATTTTGAAATCTATTTTGTCAAAAATTTAGAGCATTATTACCTTGGAAATACATCAATTAAATAATAAAATCAAAGGAATTATGAATGTCTAATATAAAATAGTTGTTTGTAAAATATTAAACATTGAAGCTTGTTAATGAATTTTTTAACTCAATGAATAATCTTCGTAATTTTTTCGTACACTATTATAACAATAATGCGAATATGCATGACGTGCCTTACCCATAAGATCTGCGAGAAGGTCAGCTTCGGCCTCTTCAGCCATGCGCTGACGTTGTAACTCAGTCATCTGAGAAGAATTTTGTGCTTCTTCAGCCTCCTTCAATTTTTCTTCTTTCTCTTTGCGCTTTTTTTCATCGCGTTGTCTAATTTTTTCTTCAAGAGTGAGCTTTATAGGAGGTGCGACAGCTGGTTTTGAAACCGATATTTCTGGCTCCTCAACATCCCAGCTGTCCTGATATACATACACAAATTAACAATTCAAAGCGAAACAAAATTCCATTAACTACCACAATCAAATAAGCAAGCATGTACGTATATTTTTAATTATTTCCCCTGTTACTAGTTAATATTTTTCATCAGCTTCTTCCAATTTAGGTGAAATGATTTTAGTTTGAATTAGCCAATTTACAAATAAATATTACGGTTTGCAAGATGTTAGCTTTTAGTACAGATGAAAATGTATTCTTCCTTAGCTCTCTCTCTCTCTCTCTCTCTCTCTCTCTCTATATATATATATATATATATATATATATATATATATATTGTATCATATTGTAAGTTTAAATGCAAAGAATTACAATACTAGCATAAAAATGTAATTGTAAATCATTAAATAAAAGGCATGTTATTATTACAATTTAATACTAATGTTGTTTTTTTAGTATTAATTTATTGTAAGGCTTATGTTGGTGCGAAATGTCATTCACACTATTTTGCACTGCAATAAAATTTGACACATGACAAGATATTAGACAGAAGAACCGTAGATTCTTTTCTAGCCTATGCCAGAATACAAAAAAACAGAACATTTTGATGCGGCTGAATTAAAGTTAATTTCAGACGAGCGATTTATAAAAGTTCAATTCTGGATATTGAAGAATATAAAAAGTATGAAGTGTAATTTTGTTAAAAAATACACCACAAAAATACGATTTTAATAGTCAGACAATAAAGTAAGTATGTATTAAGTGTTGCGAACCTAGTAACAAATTAGTTCAGTTGTGACCGCAAGGTTAAACCAAAGGCAGCATGAACGGAAAGTATAATCTCAAGCACATTCGTTTCGTGCTTACTGGCATGAGATTATCTTTTCCGTTCATGCTGCCTTTGGTTTATCCTTCTGGTCACAACTGAACTAATTTGTTACTAGGTTCTCGACACCTAATACATACTTGCATATATAATAGTTCTCCGCGTCAAACAGTATTTAAGACAAAGTATTCGAGTAATTAACAAGAAAGCATATAAATCACATGCATAACGTAAAGTCAATGATCTCTTATTCGACAACTGGATGCCCTAAAATACAGAAAAAAGATTGTTCAGTACATAACCGAAAAATTCAAGTTTTACTTTGCCGTTACAATGGATACTCATTTTTCCTTTTGGAGATTCATAATTGCGCATTCATTTTATTTTGAAATAATTAAAATCATGAGAAATTTATGTCATATAACGTGTGAACCTGAACAAGAATAATAACTTAGATACTTCACTTTAGTTTGGCTGATTCAACCGGGAGTAAAATGCATCTCAGATCACCCATTTCCAGACTGCACTGTATATATCGAATAGTCGGTAGAATGTTTCCATCAGTAGACATGGCCACGAACTTTAATTGACAGGCTGCGCAAGCAGTATTCTCAATGCTACTCGGAATAATTTTGTTACACCAATGTATGTATTTCGCTCCTGTCTATGCATATATGCATGTTTACACGTATCATTTTTAATTATGTATCTATCACGCATGCATTTAAAATTAAATGCCTTTACGTGTGTATATATTAATGAATCCATGCATGTATTTTTCACCGAAGAATCACCATGCATTCTTTTACCGTCCTTGTATACATATGAATAGTATGTGGTATCATAATAATTCTTTAAATTATTATATAAATTATACAAGTTACATTTTTGTTCGAAATTTCAAAAAATAACGTGTAAATGAGAAACATTTGGTTCAAACTGTAGTTAGTATCACGATCAGATACTTTACATGTACTAATTTCAATTGTGCGCCATGTTGAAACTGAACTTTTGAAGAAATTAACAGTAGAGGAATGTTAGAATTCATATCGAGACATAAGCAAATACATCAAAATTAAATTAAATCTTAGTGTAGAAATTTTTAAAAAATACTAATTTTAAGGTATAAACATTGTTAAAATAATTTTTGCGTGGTCCTTAATTAACTAAAATCTTACGAGGCATGGAATACCTAAAAGATATAAAGCATTGGTAGCTGTTGGAACTTCAAAATACATACATATCATTCCTTATTATAAATAAAATACATGTACTATCGGATCTCAAAGATTGCCTTTTCCTTTTTATAATACGTAATACATTTTATTTTACCAGCGCAAATGTTTTGCAAGTTTTCTTCAGTTAATTTTGAATTGCTATCGTAATCACTACTTTTCGTTAGATATAGCAATTTTCAGTAATATTCGCAATTAAAATGCAAAAATAAAGCTTTACTATATTAAATGAAGCAAATTATGTCGCTCATTTATAGTATGCATGTTTAATTATATTTGCTTTTCCATATTTTTCATAGTGAAACAGAAACTGTTTATGTACCTTACAGATTTATATAAGTAAAAATATACCATTTCAAGGTAGACATGTTGAATCTGATAAATAGTTTTAGAAGTTTAAGTAAATAAAACCATGAAATCTACGCGCTTATCGTTTATTTAGTAGTACTGACACCTACGGATGGAGTTTTCCGTAATAAGCAAATATCTATTTGGTCAAGCCTCTTTATTCCGACTATGGCACATCCAAAAACTAAAGCATCAGTTTAATATACGAATGATTCACTGTCCACTAACCATAAATTTTGGATTACTCGTGGGCTGCAATTTCTAATAACATATATTACTAAGTCTACGTGAATTTCAAATTTCAAAATACCTAAAAAATATAAGCATTCGTTAGCTTTTGTATCTAACAAAAATATAATTCATTAAAAACAATTAATGCAGATATTCTATTGATATTTATCATTCACTCTTGCACGATCTATAATCAAATGTTGATGAGACCACTCCATTATTAAATGTACATAGATAAAAACTGAGATATTATCGGAACGACGGGTTCAAGAGTGCTAGTTATTCAGAGCTAATCAAACATCAACATTCCCCTTTTATTTAATCTTTGTTACTGAGAATACAATGCGCTGTTAACAGTAACTGATGTCGCGAATGGTAGATCACAGCCATGAGAGCTTGTCCACTATGAAATAATAAAATAGAATCGGAGGATTCCTTGACGATATCATCAGGATAGCTCATGCAGACATTGTTAGTACGACTAGCTTGGACCCACCACGTGTCAAACAGGAATTGTAACAAATTCCAAAATTCTATTAAACGGCGTAAGTACCGCGTCTAAAAGAAATTCATTTTCAGCCACTCCTGCATACGGTAACGAATATTCTCGAATTACTTGATCTACGTTTTGACTAACGCAGTTGTTCTTTTTCTAGTAGTCTTCTTACTTCACCAAAATATTTTCAGCTGCCTTCTTTAGTTGGTCCATCTTCACCAGTTTTAAGAAACAAAACTAGTGAAGGGGCTTACTTCATTGATTTAATTTTTTTAAACTGGCCAAGATGGACCAACTGAAGAAGTGTGCCGAAATATTTTGGTAAAGAAAGAAAGCTATTGGAAAAAGAACCACTGCGTTAGTCAAAACGCAGATCAGGTATTTTCAATTAATCCGATTAACCACTCAATACGGTATTAGCACGCAGAAAATTACAATCATAGCAAGCATATCCCTATACTCTACTAGAATTTCTTTTATCATTTACAATGTTTATTCAAAATTATTATTGTCGTATTTTTTCGCATAATTCGACGGCAGTAAAGCACCAGGTTTCAACATTGTGATATTTTTGTTTATGATGATGTTGCTCACCTGATTTCCACGTTAAAATCAAGGAACATGAAACAGAATATTGATATCAGCCATGATGGCACTCAGGAATCGGATCGCAAAACATCGCAGATATGACGATGAAGCTTTTTCATCGTTTTGTAGGATTCAGCATCAGTTAAGTGAACCACAGGTATCGAACGAAATACCAATAAAGGAGATTAAATGAATAGGGGAGTTAACGAAAAATGCACATTGCTGCAGCTAAAACTATGTGGTCTATAAGAATGAAATAAAATGTTCATGCAATGACTAAGCGCACCAAATTCCACCGCTAACACATAATAACATAAATGATTAAAGCAATTAAGCATTTTAATAGATAATCCCAAGAGTATCACGTTAATAGGAACTAGTAAAGTGTAATTATGATTAAATAAAACTATAAATATATTATGAAGACCGTTTAATGCAGTAACGGATTAGACAATCAACGTATCGATTTAGATATGCACAGTAACTTTAATTATTAAATGTGTAGTGACATAATGGGAGCAAGCGTGCCAGACGCGAAGGAAAAGTTTCGGCTGCTGAAAGAAACTTTGACCGCGGGCATCTGGGTAGATAATGCTCTCAGCCTTGGTTGGGAGACGATCTAGAAGAAGGAAAACTCCGAATGCAAGCCATTCTCACTAGGAATGGGAGATCTAGTGTTCTTTTACAGTACACATGTAACCTTGAACGAATTATGGTTACATGGCAGTGAAACATTAGTCACTTTTGGCTTCTGTATAGCTGTGCATGGCAGAATTCTAATCAACATAACACTAGCATTTTACAATGGTGATTCAATGCCGTACAAATATGTACATATATATATAAATATATACATAAATGCATGTGTATGTGTAATTATTGTTTCCAAGGCAATGACAAAATATTGTATTAGGGACCTTATTACCGTTAGATACTGGTAGTGACACAATTGATGGGCGGGCTTGCCATGCGATACAGTACGGTAAACAAATATTAAGTGACTAATGTAATTATTGCGTCGTGGCCAATGTTGTTTACTCATTTGAAGCATGAACAAACGATACACCAGTGTGAATACGCATTGGTAGGTATCTTCATGAGTTTTGCTATTGCAATGATGTGTCATAGGCACACATTATTAAGCCATGTTTTAGATATAATCCATGCTAGGGCCACCACGACACTACCTGGGGTGAAGATTGGTGGAAATTGCGGTTTTGCTGGTTTCTATATATTTCAATTTGAATATTGAATGAATAACGGTAACTGGCAGCGCCGCGAAATAAACCTTTATTCCAATCAATTAAAATACTAACATTCAGTCTGTATAAAAGACTTTTACTGCAGAACATAGAATCCGAATGCTAGTCCACTGACACACTGCATCTACCTCGTCACAGTTCAAAATACGGATTTTATTTAGTAAATATTTCTCAAAAATTGTACGTCAATGACGATCCGTATGATGTTTCTGTGTTTAATTAGCTAACAAAAAGGTAATCAAGCATAAAAATAGTTCAGAATAAGCATAAACACATTCAACTAATATCTTAATTCTTAACATGTGTGTACTATAATGAAGCAAAAATTAGATATACTATAACAATGCTTTTCTTATTCCTCACAAAAACAGTAAATATACTAGTTCACAAAGAAGGCGAGTCCTTAACATACTGTAAAAAATCGGATATGCGATATGATAAATTTTTCCGGCATATATACGAAGGATAAGATTTTCAGAAGTACCTAAATAAATATATATTCACATATAATACAACGATTAAAATAATTCTAAGTTACCGGTACTTCTGCTTCATCATTCCAATTGTTCGACACTTTTACAGCAACAAAATCGCCATCGTCATCATCTAAAGCTAATAAACCAAATTTAATTACTCCATCCACTCATTTTACCCACGCAGAAAAGGCGTGTCAGAACAACTTAGAATAGGGAAATTTTAAATTATGACAGTAAATAATAAAAGTATTCCATATGAAAACGCGAAAAAATATGTAACGTGAATAACATCAGCTGGTAGTGTTTATTTCTGAATACAGTACCGCGACATATAGATTGTAGGTTGTTAGCCCTAAATAAAGCCTTAAACGTTTTATAATTAAATATTATTTACATTTTCCTAAAGAGTGTAGAAAGATTTGTTTACCAAGCAAACAGAACAACACAACATTTATTTTATAGAAAAAGTAACAACACAAATAAATTGTCGACATGTTGCGTTAAATAAATTCAATTTGATTTACACTGCACCATTGAGAAAAGCGAAACATGGCGTTAACCAATAATGTGCAAGTAGCCATATATGCCTATTACATGGTCATTTAAGCACGTTGAATTCACCATGCAGTTCAGTTGTCGCGATTTCCTTCTGCTGTGCATGTCTTCCAAGTGCTGTGTCCTACCTTTCATAAACGCTGATTTTTGGTCATTAATTACCAACATTGGCAATATCAGTAACTCCAATCTTCTTAATGTACAACTAGAGAGATGAGCCAATTACTGCAGAACTTCAACGAAGTTACTCAGCGTGATTCCAAAGCCACAACAGAAGGAAGCACAACCCAAGTCAACCCGAGCTCGTCACATGAGCCTAGGAGTACTTATAGACGACATCACACTAACGGACATTCAAGACATTTGCCAGAGAACGCAAGACCGGGCCAGTTAAGGGCACTCAGCAGTAATAACTCTTTATTTTATAGCACACTAACCGAGTTTGTAACGTCATACGGCATTTCACTTGAAGCTGGGGCGTGTACAAAATTGGAGACCCCGCCAGGTATAAATAATATCGACTTTCTTTTCCATTTATTTGGGACAAAAAAGATTAACATTTGCGTATACGTTTTTTTATTCTCTGGTCGTGGTCTTTTGGGAATTTTGTTGTGTATATATGCTCTCTCTAATGTCGTGGTCTTCTGGGAATTTTTTTGTGTATACATGTTCTCTCTAAAGTCGTGGTCATCTGGGGATTTTTTTGGGTATATGCTCTATTCCATTTTCCTACGTATAAATCTGCACCGTACGTACTTGACAGATTGAACTGCAGAAGATTTCAATTTTGAAAGCTGTTAGTATCTACGAACAAAACTGTGAACAAATATTGATGTGTTTTTTAAAGGAACAAACTTCATCTGTGTTCTGCGCTCATCTCTCGGCAGGTTCAACTGTGTAAGATTCTAAAGTTTGTGGACACTTGCCTCCGGGCGTTTGGAGTTACAGGTCATTTCGTTCACCCCAGTGCATCATTCAGCAGAGATATCGGCAGCTCTTCAAAAATACAAGTCGCTTTTCGACCTTAACAAGTCAGAGCTACGAGTCTCCAACACAATGCACCATATCGTCACAGAAGGACAACCTATTGCACTCAAGTAGCGCCCACTGGCCCTCGGCTAAACTGAAAGCTGCCCAAGAGGAATTTTGAAGGTTGTTGGACGAGGTAATCATCAGACTATCGAAAAGTTTATGGGCGTTCCCACTCCACTTATTCTCCAAATCAAACGGATCGTACAGAGCGTACGGAGGCTACCGTAAGCTAAATTCAGTGACGAAATCTGATGCATATCCTATTCCAAATATTAACACCTTACTTGAAAAACACAACGGCCGCAATTTCTTCTCAGTGATGGACCTCAAACAAGCCTACCATCCCATCCCGGTAGCACCAGAAGATAATCAAAAGGCTGCAGTCATTACACGATTTGGGCTTTTCGAATATCTTTACATGCCTTTTGGACTTAAGTGTGCTACACAGACATTTCAAAGATTCATGGACAACATACTTCGCGACGACGCCGCTTATTGTATGTCATATCTCGATGACATAATGGTATTCAATCCAGACTTAAAATTCCATGCCATGCATCTAAGAAAGGTCCTCTCACGCTTATCCAACCACGGACTCAAGATCAACTGTGACAAGAGGCAGATTGCAACTACATCCGTGGACTTCTTAGGGCATCGTATTATGCCACAAGATATTCAACATTTGCCGTCAAAAGCAAATTTGATCAGGAATATCAAGTCGCTGAAGAATATAAGGGAGTTGAAGAAAAGTCCAGGAGTACTAAACTACTAACGCAAGTAACCAAATATGGCTATTACATGACTATTTAAGCATTGTGAATTTATCATGCAGTTCAGTTGTCGCGTTTGCCTTCTGCTGTGCGTTTCTCTGATGTACTATCTGCTACCTTTCACATACGCTGATTTTTGGCCTTGCATCACACATATTGGCAATAGCAGTCAGGCCAATCTTGTTGCTGTCCAACTAGAGAAACGAGCCAATTACTGCAGAACTTCAACAACGTTACTCAGCGAGATCTCAACGCCACAACGGAAGGAACAACAACCCAAGTTAACTCGAGCTGGTCTCAAGAGTCTAGGAGTACTTCTGGACAACGCTACACTTACGGACATTCTCAGCATTTGGTTCAATGCCGCGTTTTGCGTACGCGGGTAATAGTTGTACACGGGCAGTTACACAAAGATCTGATTCATCACACTTTCCGATATTGTTTTGTCTTTGATCGGGTTGAATTCTTCTTTTTTCAACTGAAAATGCGGTTCTATCACATCTTTGTTTACTCGCGACGTTTCGGTGCCTACTTTCCAGCACCATCCTCAGGCACACAACACTAACAATCTGCATCTATTGTGTTGCCTGAGGATGGTGCTGGAAAGTAGGCACCGAACGTCGCTCGTAAACAAAGATTTAATGAACCGCATTTTCAGTTGAAAAAAAGAATCAACCCGATCAAAACACAATATCGGAAAGTGTGATGAATCAGATCTTTGTGTAACTGCCCGTGTACAACTATTACCCGCGTACGCAAAACGGCATTGAGTATTAACTGTACACACCGCAACAAAATTTCAAAAAATATTCTCAGCATTTGCCAGAGAACGCAAGACCGGCCCTGTTACGGGCCCCCAGCAGTATTAACTTTGAATTTATAACACTCTATCCGACTTTGTAAATTTGTACGGCATTTACGTGAAGCTGGGGCTTGTAACGACGTTGTGTAAACGCCCCAGCTGAAGTAAATACCGTACGACGTTACAAACTCCGATTAAGGTGCTCTGAATAGAGATTAGTTACTGATATGGGGGCCCTTAAGAGGGCCTTGGCGGCGTTCGCGTAAGTTATATATAATATATATATATATATATATATATATATATATATATATATATATATATATGTAAGTTGATGTTCTGTTCCTTGGGTGGACTCTGGTTGTGGTTCCTGCTGTTGTTATCATGTGTGGACAACTTGGTTGAAGTTCTGCATTAATTGGCTCGTCTTGCTGGCTGAAGTGCAACACGGTGAGTCACGAATGTTGCCAATTGTTGGTGAAACAAATCAATATCCAGCGTAGGTATTGACAGCCGACAGCACGCACATGTGTAACACGAGGCAGAACGCAGATACGACCAACTGACTTGCATGGTAAATTACCGTGCTTAAATAGCATGCAATATGTGTACTTGCATACTATTGGTTAAACGTGGTTAAACGTGGTTAAACGGCAATTTTGCTTTTTTCTCATTGGTGCAAAGTAAATAAATTTGAATTTAATTTACGCAATATGTCGGCGATTGATTTGTGTCGTTACAGTTGCACCAATGAGAAAAAAGCGAAACTTGCCGTTTAACCAATAGTGTGCAAGTAGACGTGACATGCTATTTAAGCACGGCAATTTACCATGCAAGTCAGTTGTCGCATTTGCACTCTGCTTTGCGTTACGCGTGTGCGTTCTGTCGGCTGTCATTACCTACGCTGGTGATTTGATAGTTTCACCAACAATTGGCTACATCCGTGACTCATATTGTTGCGGTATAACCAGCGAGACGAGCCAATTAATTGCAGAACCTGAACGACGTTATCCACATCGTGATTATAACTCGACAACGGGAGCAACAACAACCAGCGTCCACCCAAGGCTCTAGGACATCTTCACACACTGAATAATTCAGGAGAACGCACGACCAGGCCCTCTTAAGGGCCCCTTATCAGTAACAAATCTCTATTCAGAGCACCTTAACCGAGTTTGTAACGTCGTACGGCATTTACTTGAAGCCGGGGCGTTTACAGGCCTTTACATAATTTTTCTGCATCATAACTTTTAGCGCGCAAATGGATTAAGCTGCTCCTTAATAGTCGTATTAAGTTTCAATGAGCGGGGAATTCTTTGCGAATAATTCTGTTATTGATTTAACATTCGATAATTTTTTAAAGCATGTTTGTAAAAAACTCAATACTGAGAGCGATGTATTGCGAGAGCAATTTCATAAAGCCTGCTTAAATAAAAATTATAATGACCTAACTTATCAAGCTGTCAAGAATGTATTTTCATTTGATTGTTTTACGGATGCCGTCGCATCCGTGTATTGCGCAAAACTAGCAATTATTAGTCGTTTTTTTGTATTTTTAATATCTGGGACAGATGGTTTGGAAAATATCTGTCGAAAACGTAAGTACACATCTTTCGAAAGACACAGTTAAGAAATATGATTATTCTACACAGTGCAGTTTGGTTTGGACAAATGAATACTTTGCATATCGATGTAGAACTTGTGGGTTCTCGCCTAGCATGTCAATTTGCAGTGATTGTTTTATTGCTGGGAATCACGAAGGGCATGATTTTAATAAATTTAAAAGTCATTCTGGAGGTGCTTGTGACTGCGGTGACGTGAGCGTTATGGATCCAAAGGGGTAGGTCTTTTTGTCCCAGTTCTCATCTAAAATGCTCATTTATTCATTTATACTGTCTGTGTTGTTGTAAACGAATGTTGACGAGTCCCTGTCGGTATGGTTTTTAAACTTTGGATTTCGGTTTGTTCTTATGTAAGTGTATTTCTTACATTATAAGTATTATGCTTATCTTTGTAACGAGTTAACTTCTAACGTAGTCTTAAGTGAATATTTTACGAGAGTATTGCTGAAAAGTGCCGCGACGGATTTCTACAAAGCTTTAAATGAGTATATGTTAAACACATGGTGTCAATGTTGACTAATTTATAACTCGAACTTATCGTAGGTGGTATTCTTAAATTTGATTACTATCGTTTATTAATAAATTTCTTAATATTACATGATTTGCTTTCTAGCGTCATTTACGTTGCTAGGGTTCCTAAGCTCTTCATTTTTAAAACCAGCTTAATGTGTCATCGCTGTCTTCCTTCTTTCCGTAATCTTCGTTTTCATGAATTATTTTTTATTGTACACGTTGTTTTGTGTTATTAAATTAAATAAAAATCAAATTGCTTCTAGAAACATAACTTTATCATATTCGTGACTCATTTGGACTTCAAAATCTAGTGTCTTATATGATAACATGAAAGGAATTTTAAAATAAATTGGATAAAGTACATATATTGTACAACAACGAATAGTAGAAGAGAAATGCATGTAAAAATACACAAACAAACAATCAATTCATCAAGGAGTTTCCGTGTTTCGCACCTGGATTAATTGAAATAACCTGATCTGCGTTTTGACTAACGCAGCTTTCATTGTTCCAGTAATTTTCTTTTATCAAGATATTTCGGCCCATCTTACCGTAGGCCTTCATCAGTTGCATCTCACGAAACAAATGAAGCAAGTCAAAAGAGAAGTTAACATCGATCTTAGTTCAGTTTTTTCCTTAATAAGTATAATCTTACGTTTAACTAAATCACGAATCAAAGTTTTTATAATATTTATACAAAGCTCATGCTTAAGGGACATGCCATAAGCATTTAACTTAAAATTTAATTTAAAACGAAAACATTTAGGAATAACATCATGTTTTAAACAAATAATTAAAAAGGAAATATTTGACACTTGCCTCACGATTTGTTGTTTCAATAACGTATATTTATTATACCATTTAACGGCATTGCTGCTATAATTCCATGTTAAATGTTTCTTGAAGGAGTTGCCTTGATGCGCACCTGGATTAATTGAAATTACCTGATCTGCGTTTTGACTAACGCAGCTTTCATTGTTCCAGTAATTTTCTTTTTCCATAGATATTTCGGCTCATCATTACCGAAGGCCTTCATCAGATGCATTTCACGAAACAAATGAAGCAAATATCTATGGAAAAAGAAAATTACTGGAACAATGAAAGCTGCGTTAGTCAAAACGCAGATCAGGTAATTACAATTAATCCAGGTGCGAATCAAGGAAACTCTTTCAAGAAACATTTAACATGGAACTATAACAGCAATGCCGTTAAATGCTATAATAAATATACGTTAATGAAACAACAAATCGTGAGGCAAGTGTCAAATATTTCCTTTTTAAGTATTTGTTTAAAACATGATGTTATTCCTAAATGTTTTCGTTTTAAATTAAATTTTAAGTTAAATGCTTATGGCATGTCCCTTAAGCATGAGCTTTGTATAAATATTATAAAAACTTTGATTCGTGATTTAGTTAAACGTAAGATTATACTTATTAAGGAAAAAACTAAACTAAGATCGATGTTAACTTCTCTTTTGACTTGCTTCATTTGTTTCGTGAGATGCAACTGATGAAGGCCTACGGTAAGATGGGCCGAAATATCTTGCTAAAAGAAAATTACTGGAACAAGGAAAGCTGCGTTAGTCAAAACGCAGATCAGGTAATAATCAATTCATCAGTTATTATTACAATTATATGAATATAATTAAACAATAATTGATTGCGCGGGTGGTGGTAACAATTATTTAAGTCAAGTTTTTAAGCTCGAAGTAAACTCATATTCAATTGTATTTAACCAGTCGTCGAACAACATAACAAAACTACCGCCAGTCGCAAATAATGTATTCGAGATTACTACAAGTGAGAGCCGCATATATTACTTTGATTTCTATATATATTCAATGCGATTGATCCTCGCTAGTCAGTTTGCCGTCGTACTCTAAAGATGATCATGGAAGGTCGAAACACGTCAGTGCGTTGCGACTGGCGTTAGTTTTGTTATGTTGTTCGAGGACTGGTTAAATACAATGAGATTGGTGTTTACTTCAAGCTCGCAAACTTGATTTAAAGAATTATATGACATATTTTGTTTATTTAGTTGAGGTTTAAGGATGTCGCAAACAACGGCTTGCATTATACGTAAATCTGGTTTTACTTTTAAAAAACGCCCGAAACTCAGCCTGACTAAGTGTGTAAATTTAAAAAATATTACGTTCTGCTTTGGCAGTTATGTTCTCTATTTCCAAAGCCATGTTTGGTCTAAAGTGCTTTTAATTTTGTTTCTTTAATAATTAGCCAGTCCGGCCTACATAACGCGCTGATAAAATACTGCATTTTTATAAATTAAAAATATGGGATCGTTGAACTGCAGGCAGCTAATTTTTAAATTTATATTCAGGTTTTTTTGTATAACCAAACATCGATTGTGTATCAGGTTTCCTAGAATTCACTGCTGTGAGAGGCTCCAAGCCTATTAGCTAATGAAAACCTCATAGACGCCAAGTCGGATTCAGTTTTAATACACCGATATGAGTCTGATAAGTTGGTTTTCTCTCCACATCTATTAAGTTCATGCCTACACTACCTTGAGCTAAATTGTCAGTGTCTTCGAACTTGAGATTAGCTTCCATTGTAATCGAACTTAAATATATATTTGTTAAATTTAGTAATAGGCAAAGGACTGTGTACATCTTACGTAGAAATACACCAGAATCAAACTGGAAAGAGATTAAACGCTAAAAATAGAATTATTAAATTACCTGTTCATGAATATTCCCAATATGCATGATTCAAAACACAAGTTAGTTGCAGGATTATATTGTGAAGATTAAGATTGATAATACAGAAATAGAAAAATAAAATAAAATAGAATAGAATAGAATATCTTTATTTGGATTCAAACCATACATGTTCCATCAAGTAATAAAATTGGAAAATGTACAATATAAAAAAAAGTTATCACATCACATAAAAATGTGCAATTAGTCTCATGTAGATAAGTATATCTCACTAGTTGTACTGTACAATATATCAATATCAGAAAGTTCGGCTGTAAGGAATAATAGATACATCATCAAAATAGGAAAAATTAAGGTATAATTCGAGTGTAACATTATGCAAAAAAATTGAGAACCATGACTAGCAATTGATTGTATGTATTGTTGACTAACATGATGATATAATGCATAACATTTCAATTTTAATAATACAAAACTTGGAAATAAAAATCTCAAGAAATTCTGTTTCCGATAACAATTATCCTTGTCTTTTATTCAACCATGAGAAAGTATTATCATAATCAAAATAAAAAATATCAGCAGGATTGTAGACTTTTTCTAGTTCAGTAGATAAAAATTTAAAAGACATCATAGATGGAGGCATTTCTCTAAGCCCCTTTGGCAATTGGTTATAAATTTTGTAGATTTTCGAAAAAGAGAATAACTTGCTCGCAACATTCCCCACCAAAGGAGGAGATATTGCCAAATGTCCAGATCTAGTTCCAACTTCATGACTCTTTCTTATCGGATTCATATAGGCACCAGTCCACTGGTTCAAATGGAAAACTTTTATGCAATAGCACATCCTCCGAAACCATAAAGTTTGCAGTGATACAAACTGTAATCTAGAGGCGTATATAGTGCAGGAGATAGGACTAATTTGTTTCACAACTTTTCTTTGTACAGCTTCTATCTTATTGGACAAACCCTTTTTTAATGGATTCCAAGTAGCGACAGCATATTCTAGTATCGGTCTAATCCATATTATATACATTTTAAGTTTTATGTCATTCGATAAGATATTTCGATTTATTAGTGCCCATCTTTTCTTGGCACTGCCTACTATACTTTCAGTATGTCCTCAGCAGAAGCTTTACATTGAATAGTTATGTCTAAATCCTTTATTTCTTGCATAAGCTTAATCTCAAACACATCATTAATCACAGCATCATGAAAATAAACATAATGAAAGTCTGTTCTGTTACCTAAAATGTCGAATACAGCTTGCTAGAGAGAGTCACGCCAGAGCAGTTACAGAATACCGAAACTCGAATTACACACAATTCGAAGGTATATATACTTCAAAGTATTTAAACAAAGAATGTTCTAGAAAAAAACGAATATTTTCTTTTTTAATAATATTCGTTTCAATCAGCCACAGTGGTTTAAATTTATCAATAAATGTCACTAATTTTGTCGGAGGAAATATATTCCTCTACACTGCTTTGTTAATTCTTCATGTATATACTAAAATATACTGTCACTTTGTCAGGTGCGGCTTCATTGCTATTTTATCTTAGTTTATACTTGTTTACTTCCATTAACTTTTCTTGATGTCCGTTTTCGATTAATTATGTTTTGAGAACCGCCAGTTCTTGGTGTAAAAATTCTTCAGAATAGAACTCTTTGAATGTGTATCACACTTCTTTTAGGAAATTGGGTCAAAAAATTGTAATTGTTGTACTGTCCAGTCCATGTCTGCCTTTGGTTTATTTATCTTTAAAGACTACGACTTTCTTTTCTTCATCGCAGTGCGCCAATAAATGGACAAAGTATGTGCTTTTCCTATTCATGACGTGTAGTTTTGTCTTATTCACAGAATAAAATGACTTGAACACAATTGTTTTACTTTACATTTATAGTGTCTGTTGGATTGTTTCTTGTTTGCCCTTCAGTTATAGCTGTGGAAATTTGATCATTGATGTTTGTCTTAGCTAATGTAAGTTTTTTATGCCAAATAGTTTATGTACTTCTGGCATGGCGTATATTCTGGCCGCACGTGCGTCAATTGGTCTTGTTTGTTATTATCTGATCATTTTCTTTAATAGTCGAATTCTTTATTCTTTGTTGAATTAATTCACACGCATTTTTAATCTTACTCTTTATTTAATCTTCGTTAGTCTGATTTTTATTTAATTGGCATGGTTCAGATATCTGATCACCATCAAGGACAATGCTTATTTAATTAATGTAATCATTTACATTCGCAAAATGAATACCTGTGCATTTTTCTAGCTTCATTAAGCAAGTTTTGTTGTATCTTAATTCTGTAATATGTTTTTGTGCCTCCTTTTGGTGAAATTGAATCGATTTTGTCTTACTTTAAGATGTTCATAGGCTTCATATTGGTCAGCGTTTAATAGAGCGTACGACTTTTGTTTTCATCTCTGTCGGCTGGTTCTTATCGTTTGACTATATGCAAAATGTTTTTCAAAGCAATAATTCTTATTTATATTTGCATGATTAGATCAACTTCGCATAGTCGAAAATGCTGTCTCAGGGTTTTCTGAAAATACATTGAAGATTTGCTCGTTATCAAATAAGATTTTTTGTAATTTATTGTCACTGACAACAACATTCATAACCGGGTGTTCTTAAATGCTACAAGCTCGCATGGACGAAGCAAATGAATTCGAGTTTTCAACGCTGAAATCTTGTTATCCACAATGTCAAGCTGTGGGTTTTTGGTTTTTATTGTGTTTTTGTTAATCGTCTGAAACTTCTCTTTGCTTAATATTTTGAAGCTGAAAGGCATTGCTTGTGGAATCCTTGCACTGTCAGCAATGTAGTATAAAATTTTCGTGAATTTTCTTCTTTAGTACTCGGCTAGTACGGCCTAAGTGAAGCACTGAGTTGATATGGAATTTGCTTTAATAATGATTTAATGTTCGATCATCGGGAGCTTATCATTTGCATTTTTGTTCAACAGGCGTTTTTGTATAGACAAAATCAGTCCTGTATTAGGTCTATGGTTACTCATTTCTTTTTCAATTCGTCGAGTAGGTTTTCTGGATGATGCGTCTCTTTTATAGAGCAAACATCGTCAATGGATTTTCATATTGCATTTCATTTCTGCTAAATGGATTTAGGTTGTTTATTATCGTTTTCTTTTATCTTTAGTTACCTGTGTATGACAGAAAAAGTAGCAATACAGCCACTTTGTGTTTTTTTACTGTATTGTTTATATCACGATCACACCTTGCTGTGAAATCTGTCATCGAAAGACGAAGTTTAGGAGGATGACTAAACAAATAATTCAAAATATCTCCATAGCTGGAATGCAATATCACGTAAGGTTTACACATAAAATCTGTATTTATAAGTCAATTATAATTATGGAACAAGAACAAATTCTTTACATGCCGTTAATAAAGTAACTGCCTTTGCTTAATAATACAATCCTGTTTAATTCAATTTGTCCATGTACTTCCTGTTTCTCGTGAAACGCTGAGACGACGTAATACATATTCGGAAAGTAAAATATGAACGTTTTAATTGAAACTTATTTCTTGATGATTATTGCGTAAAATATTCTCACCATTTTTACGTGACGCTAACTAGTCACCGAGATCTGTGTCCTTGTGGTTTTCTAGAATTAAGATCGCATTTCTTTTATCTAACTCCGAGCCTAATTCGAAATTAGCGTTCAACGTTGGTCAGGACGGCGCACTGGTTATAAGATTATTGTTTCGATAATTTTACTTGTCTAATTGCTAATGTTACAGGAGTGAATTTAATGGGCGAACGTTTTGTGGGGCCAAATTGAACGGAATTAATGCCTCCTTTTGCTTGGCTGGCAACAAAACTGAATGCATCGATTAACAAAATTGTTGACAGCTAAAGTGAACCTTTTTTCCGTCTTCGCTGCAGAAAATAGAAGCAGCAGTTTACTTGAATGGAAAAAGATGGGTGACTCCAGTGTTTTTCTAGTTTGCAAAACGAAGGTGCAGTAAGGAGAATACATCACAAAATCCCGATCGAAGGCCATCCAGCTACCGCCAAAAGGATTCCAATTAAAAGTCCGTTGAAAATCTCATTAGGGTACTGTCTAGCATTATCTTAGACCACAGATTAGTGTTAATCATAAAGGCAATTTAGAGGAGGTTAACTTCGGCCTATCATTAGGACACATATTTCGCATTTTATAAGTATCCAAGGCTTACCTTTATTTTACGCCGCCATAAAACTAAAACGTATTAATAAAGCAAGATTACTTCTTTAGTTTGTGTTTTGTTTAGGATGTGCTATATTCTTTGCCTAATATTCGAGCCAATCACATTGGTTTGATAAATATCTATACTCTCTGACAGTCACCTTAATAAGCCTTACATAGTCATCGTGTAGTGTTAAAAAAATCTAGCCTGATAACAGTCTAGCCTTAGCTAGTTGTATGGGATGCGGTTGCATGGACTGATTTATTTATCAAGTAGAACCTCGTGTTTGATTTTACTGCACCGTTAACGAGTTAAGTAATTAGTGATAAAATAACAGCAGTCTTGGAGGGCACAGGGTGCAAGATTTCAATGTAGAAGAAAAATGACCACTAGTGCTCTTATAAATATTCTTCGTCGGTTCTGAGTGACAGTATTAGTGAAGAGAAGGGTAACTCCGATTTCAATCCAATCATCTTCACTATAAATTGGTGGCTTATTTTTATTTTGATTTACACGCATAAAGATAATTATTAAAATCTCATTATGCGGCTCTGGATCAATAGCTTTTAAATGCTGACGTATTGCCGCTACGAAAATTATGAACTCTTTTTGAGTGTAAGTGAAAATATGTACTGAAAATCGGTGGTACCATGTTGGGGATACCAGTAACACAATAATATTGCGATAATTGGTCCTTTTTGCCACGCACTTCTTTCTTGGTCAGCATTATACATGCGTTGTTTTAGTTTACACACGTCACTTTTTACTTACTGAATTGTGGATATGACCTCGACAATTATTTATACTGTACATAGCAAACTGGTGTAACACTGATCCTATATTTTATCCAGTTACAATGCAAAGGAAATTTTATCAGTCACATGTCGGGGACTTTTCAACAGAGCATGGCTATCATTTAACCAGGACGAATAACCGACTAGTGAGGATCAAACAATGTTGTATAATTTTTTGACATTCTGAAATGCGTTCTCACCTCCGGCAATCTTACATACTTGGTATTTTTACCTATGTATTTTTTGTACGATTTCTATGCAGTGACCATCATAACATTCATTAGCATTCGTCACATCTAAATTATTCAATTTGGTGTTCAATCATATTTATTTTTAAACTTCCAATGTAGTATATAATTATTTTGGTTTGATCCCCACTACAATGTTTACCTTCATGTTCCTTTCATCACCAAGGACGGCCAAATTACGAAAGTATTTTTGACTGACGGTGGTTCTGGCATATTATGCGACTGGTTCAAAATCTTTTTTCTTTGTCTAATGACAGCAAACTAAATTATCACCATATAGTATAGTAATAAGTTGTGAATAATTATAACAAATTAGCTATTACGGCGTGCAAAATATGATTGTGATGAATGCTGAAAACGGCTATTATCCTGAATGCCCTTTTTTGCATCTGAAGTTCCTGTTGAATGAACTTATGTTTCGTAAGGTTGTCGCAGCTGTAATGCGGTACTACGCGTGATTTCCTGACGCTTTTAGTGTACTGATGACGTTTGTTTGTAATTGTTTCTGACAAGTAATTGGCATCTCCAGTTTGGTGGGTTCGTTATGCTATTCTGAGGTAGGAGCAATATCGCACGTGTTAATAACGACATAGTTTGTTTATATTCTTCAATCACATATCATTGCTTGCATCCTTTTATATCGCGAATATTTTGTGGGCAGTATTGTTGGCATATATATTATGTAACCCGTCGTGTGGGATGTCAATATATCAGTTTATTTTTGTTTTTATTACGCATGTGAGACTACTATATCTGGAAGATAAACAACAGTTTTGAAAATTTATACATTCATGATTTTTTATCACCTTTTGAAATTTTACTTGTGTGATGATGCGACAGGATGGCTCAGTGGTTAGTGCACCAGAGTTCCCAATACGGACAAAACCGGTCTACTAGATGAATTGCCTTATCTACTCTGTACAATTCTTAGTTTATAATGACAAATGTATGTACATAATGGATCAGCTGTTTATATCATGTTCGCAACCTTGATTATAGTAGATGATCCAGGAGGTTCGAAAGTGTTCAGTACGTATGACCATCGTTAGTTTTGTGTTGTGCAACTGGCTAAAATGCAAGATTAACGCATATTTTAATTCCGTTAACTTTATTTATAATTTTAAATATCACCTGCAACATCGGTCACTGTTAAAGCGAAATCAATGTTGATTTCTTTTGTCAATTTTTGTGGATAACACGACGACACTATCTCACTTTGGACTAAACTTTGTCCAAATTGCTTCTGTGCGCGCAGACAGGGAATAAAATCGATTTTTTAGAATTTTGAGACATGTTATTGCCCTATCCATAGGGATTACATCGCTACACTCTCTGGCAGAGTACTGAGCTTGATTACCTCTTACACAATTATATTTGTATTAGGCAAATACTGTACCCATCGCACTGGTGCAACGTGTCAGTCATGTATGACTGAAGAGTTCACATATTGCATTTGCTTCTACGTTCTACGTGTCAAGAGTTTTAATCCCAATTAACTCTACGCGGGGCCCGGAGAATGGGATTTGAAGCCAACTTAGATTATAAAGGAGTAGCTTTCCTACAATATATGGAATAGTGTCGGCAGTTGCCCCTCCCATATTTCCGACGGAGGCGCCGATTGGATCAACAGCAACATCCCTGTCATTAAATACGGAATGACGAGCGTTCTCATTTTCTATGTGGGCTTATGCCTTTGAATTCGTTCTATTTCGAGTTTACGCCCACACTCATGAAAAATTATATATGCGAATATTGAGATATATAAATATTCGATTTTAGAAGTTTAAACATTAATTTAATTATTATTCTTGTTACATATGTAATTTTTTATTTGTTTCATTGTTATTTTTTAGATTTTGCCCTAACCATAGTCCAGAGAATGTAGCTAAACGACCGTCACCTCCGGAAGAACTGGTAGCACCGTTGCGCCATCTCTTGCCTTGGTTGTTGACGGCTCTACTACACTGGTTTTTACAGATGCTTGCTGGCGAATCTAATTCGCATCCGACGATAAACAATGAAGTACTGAATATACTTCGAGTTCTTCATGCTAGCGGTTGGGTTGCGCAACGCCTTATTGCTGACGTTATACTTGATCCGAATGTTTACCATAACTATATTACTCGTACGTTTTTCATCGATATTCCGTAGGATGTTTGAATTTTTTCCATAGGATTCATGATTAAAACTACTAGACTGAGGATCCTTTTTATTTGGAAACTCTTCAGTATCCCCCAGTGCTAACGGTTCGACTAGTATATTTAGCAAAAAGCTTAGTAATTGATCTATTGAAAACTAGGTCGGGGGAACAATAGTCTATGTGATAATTTAAAATGCTCCACCATTTTGAGTAGAATCTCGTATAAATAGATTCCTTATATGTAAAATAATCTTCTCTGTTTTTGGAGTTATGGTTATTGTCGTTTACATGCTTTCTCTTATCAAGTTCTACACAATCCAGTTTTATTTTAGAATAAATTAGTGCTTTCAGGAGAATTATGGATCAATTTACCCAGTTTCATATGGGTGGTAATTAACTTCAATTTTAACGGATATCTTTAGTTTACAGTGTGTGAAGAGTTCGTCAAGTCTATTTATTTTCACTATATCATTGCTCACACTATCCGGAACTGTAATGTTAAACTCTACTTCGAAAATCAGAAGATCTTTTGCATTAAATGAAAATTTACGGATATTTTCATTAATACTTCGTAAAGATAAAATGCTTCGGATTTGTTTGTCG
The DNA here is from genome assembly GCA_029291075.1 of Eudiplozoon nipponicum. Taxonomy (NCBI): domain Eukaryota; kingdom Metazoa; phylum Platyhelminthes; class Monogenea; order Mazocraeidea; family Diplozoidae; genus Eudiplozoon; species Eudiplozoon nipponicum. Next base: position 172,796 of record JAQBSW010000257.1, read on the forward strand.
CTTAAAGTCTTTTCTCCTCTTATCTATTATGGGACTGTGCATGCATATATTGACGGTGATCTCGATCTCTTGTCCCGCAATACCTCGAGATTAAGATTTAGAATTTGTGAAGCCTCTCTACTTGACCGCATTTTTAACTAGCTTATTATAGATTTCTGAGCATCGATGTGTCTCGTGATTATTGATTGCATGATACAGCTTGATTAAGTGACCGTTTTAATTGATTCTTCCGAGGTGCAATGTTTTTGCAATCCATCAAGCAGGATTTTCATATTGTTGTAGCTAAATTTATATGTCCGCACATTTAACGCCATCTTTTGTTATCAGTTTAAATATTTATTTTAATTCGATTAAGTGTTCTGTTTTTATTTTTCGTGTCTTTTCAGAAAGCAAGGCATCTGGGGCATGTAAAAACTATCTTGCAGCTATAAAAGACAGTTGGAAAAATGAAAAAGGTAAAAAGAATCCGTTATGCCTAAATATTTGAAATCCTGTCATTCGGTGACAATTTTGATTACGCTACCGGAATGTCTAAATCTTAGTATTTTGTAAACATTATATAAAACGGATTTTCTGTTGGTTTCATGTATTGAAAATAGTAGTAAACACAAAATTTATATCATCATCACAATCAGCAGTACGTCAGTCTTTAATGGCTGATTCTTCATTGTCGCATAGCCAGGAAAAATAAGACCAATTAAATAAACATAGTTCAATAAGTCATTTAAAGAACGAAATATGTTTATGAAGCTAGGAATGTAGTTCATATAGAGATTCAGAATTGGAGTAACCTAGAACTCTACGAAACAAGGTTTAGATAGTCAAATTTAAGATATCTGTGATACAACTTCCTTTAGGGCTTCATAAAAAAGATTAAACCTCTGCAACAAAAACTCCACTAAGCTCAATAAATGTCGTGCAATTTTTCTAACCAAGAACTATGATGCGCACGTGAACCACATTCTGGTTAACGAGCGGGTCCTATATTACCCAATTGGATTTTATTTGTCAAAATCTGCAACCATGTTTGTACTCCTTTAAATCAAGTTTGCGAGCTTGAAGTAAACACCAATTCCATTGTATTCAACCATTTGTCGAAAAACAGCAAAACTAACACCAGTCGCGCGCACTGACGCGTTTCGATCTTCCGTGATACTGGAAGTATGTGCGACTGGCGTCCGAAGACTTCAACATCGTTCATACTAAACACCGGAATTGAGGTCCGATCTAATCTTCGTTGACTTTTTAAACAATTGGTGAGTCAACAAAAACTAAAATATAAATACAACTGTTTCGGTACGAGGTTATCACATTTGCTTAAGTCTGCTATTTTGAGAATCTTCCTACGTACGTGTGATTAGATGCCTGAGGATGGTTTTGGAAATTCCAAACCGAAACGTATACCCACTCAACGAAGGTTAGATCTGACCTCCTTTCCAGGGGGTTTGTATGAAAGATATTGAAGCCTTCGGTAGAAAGGGACGAATTAGCTCCCAGTTTGAACAAAGATGAAATGGACGCGTACTTGGAAATGGAGATCAATCGGATATTTGCGAAACTGATAGTGCAAAGCGACAACGCGCGAACGCAACTCGCTGAGATTCAGCATATGCAGCTCGAACTGCGCAATCTGACAAACGTTATTTGACAATCAAATACGTTATCTGAATTAAATTGCTCGGAGTGGGCATTTAGTGGTTGAACAAGGTTGACCACTACGACGGGGCACAAGTTGGGAATCTATTTTGTTTTATGCTAATGATAGAACCGGGGCGACATTGGTTAATGGTGTGGAGGCCAAGACATTGAAAGCCATTACTCAATGAAGAAACCAAAGAATACGAAGGAGACCGACAAACAAGCTAAATCAAGCCAATTTTTCCCGACATATTTACGTGCATTGCAGAAGCAAACTAATTTTATTAATACACATTCGCGTGCATTTTATCGGGTATAGGCGTTGGTCATCCCCGATCTGTCATTGTAAGCGATACTAATGTGAAATTTATTGTCAGGATTTGATTATGTTTATTTAGTGTAACCCAAATATTATATTAGGAAGCAAATGCACTCAATGCTTAAAAGGTCATGGCCGGAACCTAAACTGTGGAACATTTGGTCCAGTCACCCACCGCATGCAATTTTATGTTATGTACCAAAAATGTTTGTTATCGGTCATGTCCACAGCTTGCACACGCGGAAGTCATATTGCAATAAATACAATGACAGGATTTGATTTTGAATGAAACACATTTAAAAACAACGTATGTTATGGTCGATTTATTTCGAACACTCAACACTTACAATTTTATTATGTGAGTGGAGACCAATTGGATTTTCAGTTTTTCTTCGATTTCTTGTTGGTGAATGTTGCGCGTCGATTTGTGAGTGCACATGCGTATGCGTCTGGTTGGGTTAGGGGTCGATTTTATTGCATTAAAGAGCGATTTTTGAGTTCCGGTGATTATTGCAAGTATCTCACACCAGACTTGTCTGCAAAGCTTTAATGTTATTCTTGAAGATAAGCATTTTACTGAATCCGAAGGAGTGATATATATAATATTATATTATATTATATATATATATATATATATATATATATATATATATATATATACATATCATTCGTTCGATATGATTTCATCATTGAAATAGACTGAAAAGGCAATTCGTAAACAATACGGGTTTCATCCATATTAGAAAAATATCAACTGACAGAATTTAACTACCTGGAATTATATCCCAGGAGCATTTGATTGAGACTTTCAACTTATAAACAACGCCTCCAAGGCCATACATTACATGCAAATATCTACCAATGTTTTTGCCAGTTTTTTCAGGACAGGATATATATATATATATATATATATATATATATATATATATATATATATATATATATATATGTGTGTGTGTGTGTGTATGTAGAATTCGATCGGATCAGCATCAAATAAAAATCATTTAACTTATCGTAGTTGCTTTATAAAAATACCTTAAAAGTTTTATTTAGACAAATAGTTAACTTTAAAAAACAATAACGAAGCTTTACAGACATGTTTGGCTTGAGATATGTACAAGAATAACGGGATCTCAAACATCACTCTTTAAAACAATAAGAATGATCCCGAAACACAATCAGCCACATACGCATGTGCACTGACAAATCAACCCGTAACATCCGCCAACATGAAATCGAAGTAAAACTGAAAAACAAGACTGGTTGCCATGCACTTCATAAAATTGAACCAAGTAATGTACGTAATTAAAACATTTTAAAGTACTGAGTGATCTCGAAATAAATTGGAAATACCATACTTTAAACGACCATTGGTTGCACGGGCGGTGATAATTATTATAATCAAGGTTGCGGTCTTGATATTGCCTTTTCTACACTATACAATTCTTAGTATATACTGACATATATAAGTAATTAATGGGTCAGGTGCTTATATCAAGACCACAACCTTGATTATTATAATACCATATCTTGTTTTTAAATGTGTTTTGTTCCTAATAATACCCTGTCATTATATTTCTCGCAGTACGACTTACGCGTGTGCAAGCTGTGGACATTACTGATAATAAACATTTTTGGCACATAACTTAAAATGGCATGCGATGGGTGACTTTGCTTGGCCAGGGGTTAAATAGCAATACTGAACCAAATGTTCCACAATTCAGGTTCCGACAATGACAATTTGAGCAAAAGTTGACGATAGCTTAGCAATGGCGAAAAAGGACCAGTTGAATTGTTTTTCTACCTAATGCAATAATTGCATTATCCTAAATAAACATAATCAAAGCCTGGCAGTAAATTTCAAATTAGTGTCGTTTCCAAAAGTGGCATGTAGCCTGTCTTACAATGACAGATCGGGGATGGCCAACGGCTATATGCGCGAACGTGTATAACTAAAATTTGTTTCTTATGCACGGCTGCAATTTGATTGAATATAGTTATAAAAACGCTTGTTGAACCACCACAAATTGCTTCATCATTGTATGTCAAACCCGTTCTCATTGTTTTTCTATACTCCCGTCCCATTTCAATCTATTAATCAGGCTAGTAATTCTGCTAAAACCCACTTCAGACGGCGGACGCTTTAACTGCTTTAATTAATAATATCAGAGACTAATAAAATTTCGTTTTTTAAAACGTCATCAAATCAACTAAAAACTAACGGATTATTTTTAAATACTGTTTATTGCGGAGAACTAATATATATGCAAGTATGTATTAGGTGTTGCGAACCTAGTAACAAATTAGTTCAGTTGTGACCAGAAGGATAAACCAAAGGCAGCATGAACGGAAAGTATATCTCATGCACATTCGTTTCGTGCTTACTGGCGACTCATCAGTAGGAGCCGGTATTACGCCCTTTAACCACTATATATTTGGTAGAAGAATGTGGAATAATAGGACGGTACAATCTCCTAGACGAATGTGTAAACCTGTAATAGTGAAGCTAACATAATCTAAAGTCAACGACAATGCGACTTCAATGCTAACTCACACTATATAATATATATACCGAGTCTGTAAAGGATACTAACACTATGGCTATTGTGTTAGTAACTGATACCTTTTTTGAATTATTCCACATTCTTCTACCAAATATATAGTGGTTGAAGGGCGTAATACCGGCTACTACTGATGAGTCGCCAGTAAGCACGAAACGAATGTGCATTAGATTATACTTTTCGTTCATGCTGCCTTTGGTTTGTCCTTCTGGTCACAACTGAACTAATTTGTAACAGATTATTTGTTCCTGTAGACCAATAACAAAATCGATGGGTAATCAGTTGCGCGATCACATGGCGTTTAAGCCAACTAACTTTCTGTAATGCCCGTTTATATGTCACGAAAAGATGGCTGGATTCATCTTTTTCGCCTGTGTCCTTCACATTCTTGAGTTACTTCATTGAGTAATGGCCTCCAATAACTTGGCTTCCACAGCATTAAATAATGTCGCCTTGATTTATTAATGAACACAAAACAGAATAGATTCCCGGCTTGGACCCCGTTGTTGTGGTCAACTCTGTTGAACCACTAAATGCCCACTCCATACTATTTTATCCAGATAAGGCATTTGATTTACTTATTTCTCCTAGTAAGTGTTATTCGTTAATATTTAATCGGGTCTAAAAAATAACGCATGGGGTACTAATAGGCATTCAATTCGAAAGTGGTGACATATCATATAGTTTAACGAGCAAATAAAGTTCTGCATTGCGAAATTGCAAGATAGGCAATGCTAAAATGCGATTGGATGAACAAAAATATCACTTACGAACCCAAACTTTTGACTGTAAATACTTATAGAAATTATATACATTAATAAATATATTTCCATGGCTTACTGTTGTTTTTATATAGTATTATAATGACGAATTAATTAATGTTGCGATATATATTGCAGAAATTTAATACCGATCGATATTGATAAACACGTGCTTAATTTAAACGAACATTGGTCTAAATGGGTGCCATATGAGCTCCACCTAAAGTAAAAAGGACTAATTTAGTTAAATTAGTTAGTATATAACTGAAATTTGTGTTTAGTGTGCGGCAGGGTGGCACAGTGGTTAGAGCACCAGATTCCGAAGCAGACGTGCCCAGGTTCGAACCCTGTCCGCGGCAGATTCTGGCCAGTACATGATGAGTTCCCAATAAGGACTACACCGGTCTTCTGGATGAATTGCCTATTCTACACTATACAATTCTTAGTTTATACTGAGATATGTAAGTAATTAATGGGTCAGGTGCTTATATCAAAATCGCAACCTTGATTATAGTAACGTGCCTAACTTATCAAAAATACCTATCGATCAGCTAATAATAGAATTCATTCTTCTAATAAATAAGATGTTGATTTTGAGGCAGCATCTATATTGCTATTTGAACAAGCAGCTGACTTAGAACCTGTAAGTATTGATTATAAAAGTTGGTTCAAGGTTACTTTAGTGGACCAGACTTCACATTTAAATTCATCCAAATGCTCAGAACAGTTGGCAATGCAATATTTAAATGTGCTTAATGATATCAGCGGAAATGCAGACATAGAAATACTACGCGCTGATAAATGAAAGATTGTTTTTATAATGGTCAAATCTGACTATCTGCAAATAATGGAAAACGTGCTGAATGACAATACAAAATTAACGCGTCAAGACGTTAAATCAGGTGAAACAGAGAGAGCGGAACGCAAAGTAATAAATTAAATTAAGAAATGGACAAATCCCGGTTCAAGTGATCAGGCCACTGCACAGAGGCCCAAGCCAGTTGGATCATCTACATCACGAATGTACGGATTACGAAAAACACAAAAAATATAATCTTATGAGACTAATTTTATCAATGGGCAATTCTCTGTTTCATGCATTGGCTAAATGGCTAGTTCGAATACTGTATTCATTGCGCAAACTTCTATGCAAGTACTCGGGGCCGACTCATTTGAGTTTGTAAACAAAACGCAAGGTATAAATGAAAAAAACAAAAGTTATGGTATGTTACGTTTTTGTTTCGGGCGTAGGTTCTAGCCCTGTCCGCGGCAAATTCTTGCCAGTACGTGATGAGTTCCCAATAAAGGACGAAACCGGTCTACTGGATGAATTGCCTTTCCTACACTATAAAATTCTTACTTTATACTGACAAATGTATGGGTTAGGTATTTTTATCAAAATCGCAACCTTGATTTTAGTAAATATATTTATTGTTTAATTTGTGTATATTTTGGTCAGATCATGCCAATAACACTCATAATGTTGTTTACATTTTAAGCATACATAATATATTCGGCAATTTAAAAATTCTGATGAACGCTTAGATATCGTTAGTCGTATCAGCAGTGATCACGTCATTTTCGGTTTTAGTGAGTTATGTAGGCTGTAAGCTAACTATTTTAACTTTACAATTTAATGAGGTAAACTTTGGCATATCTATGCATTTGTCTAAATTGTTCGACATTAATAATGTTTTCAGTCCTACATTCAGTAACGTAAGTATTGCCCATGAGTAAGATTTTACTTCATATATAGCGATGGTAACAAAATTCAGTGTTGGCTGAGATTTTTTGAGGGCATTTGGAGAGCACATGGTTAAGGAGTGAAAAGTAAATGTGCTCAATATATACTGACCGGTATGATATTTTACTTGCCCTTAAGAACATATCGCAATCACTAAAGTTGTTTCAAAGTTTCAACAAAGCACGTAAGAATATCGGTTTCACGTCATTGCTGGAGAAGGACGATTTTCTGCACTAATGGTAATTACAAAATGACAATTTACCATAGACCAACCTGGACTGCACAGTATTTATATTATAGCAAATTTGTGCCGTTTCAATATAAATTACGAACAATTCGTAGTTGCTCTTTAAGAATTGCCAGGTTGGTGAGTCAAGATTCCGAAGAAAACGAATATAATAAACAATTAAAAATTTAATGTCTAATGGCTATCCTTGACAATTAATTGAATCAATTATTAAAAGGGGATTTAAACAGAAACATACATATTACAGGCCAGAAAAGAAAACAGTCTACCTAAACAACCCATTTAAAGGGGATGTAGTTTCGCGAAAGGCACAAAAGAAAGTTGAAGCAACTTTAACACGCACATTTCATGCAGCTAAACGACGAGTGTTAATTAAGGTAACCGTTACCAAGATTAAAATAGAAAGAACCGTTAAAAAAATGCAGCCGGATTTATGCAAGCAGAAGAAGCATGTTCAGACATTGAGCTTCAACTGGATGTGACGCATGTAATTGATTAGTTTTCCCCTTATTTCATACTATTTTCGTGTTTACATTTTTCTATCTTGTATTAACTTTCCATTTATATTTAAAAAGATGTTCATTTGAAGATAATTGAGAAGAAAATTAACAAGAAATTGCTCTTGTATCTGGTAAAATTTCTTTTTCATTTTGCACATGGAAAGGGTACTATGAATTTTTTAAGGCCCGCATTCAAAAAAAAAAAAATATATATATATATATATATATATATATATGTTATTGATAATATGCCTGTGTGTGGTTGTACTAATTAATCATCATATGGAAGAGCACTTACTTGACATGTGATTGCAAGTATAATTAATGTTTAAGTTGTGTATATTTTGGTCAGAGCATGCCAATAATGATTATTATTTTTTTGACATTTGTAGCATACGCAATATATTCGGCTATTTAAAAATTCTGATAAACACTTGGGTAGCATTAGTCGTGTCGGCAGTGATCACGTCATTTTACGGTTTTAGTGTGTTATGTGGGCTGTAAGCTAACGATGCTAACTTCTGCAATTCAATGAGTTAAACTTTGTCATCTGTATGCATATGTCTAACTTTATTGACATTGGTTTCGCAATGATCCGATTGATCATCGTTTCCAAATATACCCTGTGTACGGCTTTGTAGTGTTTTCGCTCCGAAGGCTACCAGACCATTTGTACTAATCCCTGAAAATGAAGTTCGATCTAATCTTGGCTGTTTAACGTTTCGGTGTAAACAACAAACCTTTGTTCATATTATCTATTAATATGCAAAATATTAAAACTGCCTAGTAATGTTATAGTTGTTGTTTTTGGTTACGCAGAGAGATCATACTATTTAACATATCCACGATTTTCCTTCGTGGTTGGTTGATTTAACCTCCGTTCCGCAATGATTCGATTGATTCTCATTTCCAAGTATGCGTTGAGTATGACTTCCATGTGTCATCACTCTGAAGGCTTCCACACCATTCGTTCTAACCATTGTAAATTAAGTTAGATCTAACCTTAGCTGTTTAACGTTTCGGTACTTTATTAGCAGTACCATCTTCATTAGTATAATAACACAGTACCCTAATCATAGGATCAGATTTAACCATAAGATCTTTTGTTTGCTATAATAATGCAGTTCTAGATTAAAGTCTTTAGTGTACTTAAATCTGAGTCTATTCGATTCTTTTGACTCCGTACCACACAGGATCTTATTACGTGTCGTGTTTGATAATTGTGTCCATCCCAATTTTTTAGTCCATTTAAAGCTAGAATTACTCGTCCACATTTGACTCTATACGGCGCATGATGTCATGACATTTATAATGTTGATATCTGGTCAAACTGGTTAAGCTACTCGATGCTGGAAATTTCGGCGAATTTCGATTCAGTGACGCACAAGATTTAAGGCGATAGTGCCCCGTCCAAAATTTTGAGTCTGTTGGAAGCTCACTATACTGAATCATCGGCTAATGCCAGAATTATAGTGGTCTGTTTGATTTTTTGTGGTTGGCTCCGGCGTTCTAAAGGATATATTATTGTCTCATTTTGTATTTAGAATATTTGGTGAGGTCCCTCCTGCGATCGATTATAATGCATGGCTTGCTTGTTTTTACACGCTTTTTACCGTTTCCTTTGCGATAAAGTGAATGGATACTAGACAACCATTATTTGTTATCACGTAGTGTCAATTTGGTATTTTATAAGTCCGAAAAATATTTTTGACCAATATTTAAAAGCTCGATATTGTAGCGATCACCCACCACTAGCCTTCATCAAATATTTAAACTACCTATTTATTGTTGTAGCCAGCTTCGTGGTTGATAACGGCCCAATAGCTCTATAATGTTTTACCTGATCTGCGTTTTGACTAACGCAGCTTTCATTGTTCCAGTAATTTTCTTTTAGCAAAATATTTCGACCTACTTTACTGTAGGTCTTCATCAGTAGCATTTCACGAAAAAATGAAGCAAGCGCGTTATTTCCTCTAGTCATAATATTTATATACCTCAGACTGACCTTTCATTAGAAATGTTACAGTTAAATACTGTTTGTTGCGAAGATCTAATATATATGGAAGTATGTATTAGGTTTTGCGAACCTAGTAACAAATTAGTTCAGTCAAAAATGAACTAATTTGTTACTAGGTTCGCAACACCTAATACATACTTTCATTAGATATTCGCGTGTCATATTTGTGTGTGTGTTTGCATTTTCATAACCGTTGTTTTCAGACCAGAGTGACTGAATAATAATTTATCAATTGCATGCGATAACTATTCGTTTTACACACTCAATGTAAATGACGTAACTGAGATGGGGGAGACCCTAATTCAGAAACACTCGTCATAAAAACATGCCATGAGTGATAAAACCAGAAGTCCGGAAGGCTAATGCACATGTTAAATGACAATTCGAACCACTAGGTTGTACTCAAATGAGATAAGTTAAGAACAGTTATTGCGCACGCCTCATGTGCAATAATGTGTATACATAACTAAAAGAGCATACATCAGAAACTGCGTCAATGGAGACATTAATTTACCCTTTGCACGCGTCAGACAAATTATTACTTATAAATATTGTATTATTAGAATAATTTCAATAGGTAGGGTGGGGGTGCAAAACAGAATATTAGGGTTGAAATCACTAATTGTTTTAAAATCAAACGAATAGTTAGAGATGAAATTTTGAAGACTTTATTCATAATAATGGATTATTCATTTCTTGAATAAAAGCCCACTAATTAGTCAATTTTTTTATTCAAGAAATGAATAATCAATTATTATGAATATAGTCTTCAAAATTTCATCTCGAACTATTCGAACAATGAAAGCTGCGTTAGTCAACAACTAGATCAGGTAATTTCAATTAATCCAGGTTCGCAACAAAGAAATTCCTTCAAGCTCTATATTGTGTTGGCTTCAAAGCAAGAATAAGTCCTCACTGAAGTTCATAAATAAAGATGAATCAAAGTCACGAGAATAATAGAAATAGCATTCTGTTCGCCGATGTGAATACAAATAACAAATAGTAATTTGTTGTACTAAACTCGTATAAATAATTAATCATAACGAAAGCCTTTGTGCCTATTAAAATATGACTTCTTGTGATGGTTTGGAAATCTTGGTTAAAATGTTACCAATGCCGATTATAACTTTAATTGCTAAATTAAGGATAATTAAGTCTTGGCTAGATTAAACGATTACAGAACTCTGGAGAAATTCGCATAAACGACCCATCTAATATCAGTGATCTGAATACCAATCTCTTTTGAAAGCTAACGGTTGCAGTCTGCCGAGATTCCTAGACATTCCATTCTTGTTGCAGCTTCCTTTAGGATATTATGCCAATTACACTTGAATCGCTTTTCTATATTACTCAGAACAAAATGCAATGTCTTCACTTAAACTTTATTGTCGATTATCTGGGAATCACTTTTGTCACTGAAATTTGTTTTGCATTTTGAACCTGAACTATGGCTTGTTATAAATTGCTCAAAGCAGTTTTTAATTTAAACCATAGCATACATTTTTTAAATTATCATTTTAAAGTCATATACCCAATTATTGACATGGCTAGTTGCACATTGCATAAGATATTAGGAGATAAATACTGTTTGTTGCGGAGAACTAATATATATATATATATGCAAGTATGTATTAGGTGTTGCGAACCTAGTAACAAATTAGTTCAGTTGTGACCAGAAGGATAAACCAAAGGCAGCATGAACGGAAAGTATAATCTCATGCATATTCGTTTCGTGCTTACTGGCGACTCATCAGTAGGAGCCGGTATTACGCCCCTTAACCACAATATATTTGGTCGGAGAATGTGGAATAATAGGACGGTACAATCTCCTAGACGAATGTGTAAACCTGCAATAGTGAAGCTAACATCATATAAAGTCTACGACAATGCGACTTCAACGCTCACTCACACTATATAATATATATACCGAGTCTGTAAAGGATACTAACACTATGGCTATTGTGTTAGTAATCGATACCAACATTATTGTACCGAAAAGGTGCATGGTACCAACACTATGGTTTCCGAGTCGGAACATGGTACGAACATGATGGATTGTACCGTCCTATTATTCCACAGTCTTCACCCAAATATATAGTGGTTAAAGGGCGTAATACCGGCTCCTACTGATGAGTCGCCAGTAAGCACGAAACGAATGTGCATGAGATTATACTTTCCGTTCATGCTGCCTTTGATTTATCCTTCTGGTCACAACTGAACTAATTCGTTACTAGGTTCGCAACACCTAAAACATATTTGCAAGATATTAGGAGGCTTGAGGAATTACTCGGTATGAAACTGTTGTTCGTAAGGCCCATATTTATGAGTAATCTATTAGATCATTTGGAATTAGAACTTTGTCGGAAGTTAGTATGATTGTGCATGAAGCTTAAACCTGCAAAGCATTGCTAAGTAGATATATTTATAATTGGTACACGTTCTATGAAGTAATGTTCTTTAACGAAAATTTGTCGACATGCTATGGTGCTCCCAACCTCATACACGGGCTCATTCTAGTAACAGACAGTTACCTGCTAAACTGAAGAACTGTTCTATGTTGATTAAATTATGCGTAGAATTGTTAATCATATTGAAACAAACTGTACTTATTCTGATAGTGTGATCATTAAATAATCCCTTTTACATTATTTTTTATAGCTGAAAGCAAGAAAACAATACGCGACTACTTCAAATTTACCTGTTTTCAAATAAACACTTTATCTTATTGTGTGTGCGTTAACTTATTATTTTCTTTCTGTTTATTGGCCAGGCTTAATTGCTTTTGGATAAAGTATTTATATTCATTTGGTTGATATAAGCAGTTCAAATTCATTTAATAAATTTGGTTCTGGCTTCGGTAAAGGTAAAAATCTTTTGTTCTTACCCTGTTCATAACTATGAATGTCATGCTTAAACGGTATTATTTAGAGTAATATCAAATTTACTTTACAACAAGCCTTATAATTATTGTCTTCTGTTTTAAATAGGCAAAGAACCAGCTGTTGTGCACAAAGATTTTCTTGGTGCATTTCTCTTTGTCACGATAAAGCTGCGCTTTCCCGAATGCCTAGTCACTTTCCTAATTGGATTGCTGCCTGTTGACAATTTCCGAGTAAGCCGTTTACTTTTTTATATTTATTTTAACACATATCTATAAAAGAACTAAGTTTAGCGCACTTTTTGATTCACGACAGCCGTCAGCTTTGTTGCTGTATCAAACAGATTCTTCAAATGGAATTATTGCAGTTAACTATTGGCGGTTGACAGTCTATGGTCTGCCTCAGAAAAAATTCTGTACTTCTGGGATACATAGGAGAACTAGCACAGCCAATAATAAAAGCCATCGATGTATCCGACTGAAGCATCAAGAGTTTGTGAATTTTTATTACCCGAATATTACGTTTTGGTGTGTTGCTAGTGCCAAAGACTTTAATTCCTCGGTAGTTGGGCGCTAGCTCTTGTTACAAAAAATGACTGTCGTTTATCAATAATGAGAAAAACTCGAAATATGTAATCGTATGTATATCAAAAGTGTTTAGTCATAAACAGGCTATTTTTCTTTTTATTGCATATTACACAGGAGAATGTTCGCTTACCCATCGTTGTTTACAAAACTTTGATTGGGTTAGCCCTGTAGCGTATATTTACGATGCTTTAGCCCTATGCACATGATAAAAAACAAGATAAAATATGCGCAAGCCAAGAATCTGTTAAATAAAAAATTTTTAGTATGGGATTACGTTTTATAATTTTCACTTTTTAAGGTAGTTTTCGGTGTAACATTTTATTCATATTTAGCAAGATAAAATTAATTGATATGTTTTACCTGTTTTTTTTATTGAAGTTAAGGAGAAATCATACATCAACCTGAATAGCTCTGAAGCACTTATGAATTCGCTAGTCAACTTTCGGTGAATATCATTGCTCGGCATATTTTTAAACTGTTTACTCGCGGATTTGCACCCTTTGCTTTCATTTGGGTACTGTATAATATTTCAAATTTAATTAAGAATAATCCTGCAGTTTTTAGAAATTAAAGTCACCATTCACTTGCCTTCTAGTTTGCCTGACTGCTAGTGCCTGTTAGCTTGGAGTTGGCTGACAGCGATAATGAGCTGATTTACCAGTTACATCTGTAATTTATTTCAGGGTGGCTTAGCGGTTAGAGCACCAGATTCCGAAGCAGACGTGCCCGAGTTCGAGTGATGAGTACCCGATAAGGATGAAACCGGTGTACTGGATGAAATTTCTTTACCACACTATACAATACTTCGTTTATACTGACAAATGTATGTACTTGATGGGTCAGGTGTTTTTATCAAGATCGCAACCCTGATTAAAGTCATTCATTTTATATTTCATTGCAGATTCTGCATGTTAGTACGTCTAATGATTGAGTCAAATCAAATTAATTCTTCATTACCTCATGTCAAGGTAATTATTACTAATTGACAAATAGATGGATAACACAATGTTAAATTTTAATCAAACCACTCGAGTTGTACCTAACACTTGCTTGTTTAATGACAACTTTTGTCATATCCTTAGATAGGCGCGTGTCACGTTTGTGCATATGTGTATATATAACTCAAATATACTCAGTTAAATATAATTACTTTACATCTACATTTATCCAAGTCAAACTGCAGTCAATGGGTGTAAATCCACCATTTGCACGCACGTGACAAGTACCTATCTAGTGAAAGGCCAGTAAGATGTATAAATGGTGTAGCTAAAGAAAATTTCGCGATGGATTCATTCGATTTTTTTAAAACTTTGGATGTACTGACAAAAGACGTTGCCACTGGAATCGGAACTATTTCCAACGAACAAAAGAGCGAGAATTCCGCCTCTGTTAGGCACTACACTAATGAAGTCGTTTTGTAAATATATACAGTTTCGCAGTTTTTTTTAATTACTTTGACTATTTTTAGTGTTATAATTATTTTGGATGCGAGTATATTTTATCAGTTTTTGCCTAATCGCAAACGAGCTCCGTCCTGTGGCTTCCGTAAATGAAATATTTTATTAATGCTGTTTTTCTGATATCACGACATTAAGCTTCAGTTTGTTCTGCTTAAATCTCTAGGAGTATAGACTACAGTCTATACTCCTATTAAACGTTTCTTGGTTGATTAGACAGTTTTTCGATATTTTAATCCTGGTACACGATTTTTGAAGCCACACAGTCTGTAATAAAATCATCACGTTTGTTGGTTCTCACAATTTGTCTTCTGTGGTATTTTTTCATCCTTGAAGGTAATACTTGTAAGAAGATTTTCTATTTTGTTCGGCTGGTTAAATCCAATGAGAATAGTGTTTATTTGAAGCTACAAAACTTTATTTAGATACATTTTATGACCACTCGCAAAATCTATGATTGTTTTTACTGTATTTGTAGAGCTGTTTAATTTGAAGTGAAACATATAAGTTCTGATGATACTGAATTGATCTGTGTTTGTCGAAATTTCCAGACGTAGTGGTCTTGTTGCAGCAGTCTTCAGCAAGTGAATAGATTTACTGGAATTGCGTATTATTTTTTAAGCACCATATACGATGTCTCAAAGTCAGGAAGAAATGTCGGGCCTCTTCTATGTCACTAAGACATTGAAGATGATACACCGAGTGGACAGCCTATGAAACTTCGTGATTTCCAGGATTTGTTTAGGTCGTTGTCAGATGAGCGTCATGAGCAATTGATCAAAGGCATGATTTGTGAACTAATCAGTTCTATTCGGCTACCACTCGGTGGGCCATCAGGTTGATCGGCCTAACTGGAGTACTTTCTGAGATGACCGCTGCCTCCGTGCCCACTAGCAGCTACCGAAGCTAGTCACATGGAAAGACTGCTTCTTCAGACAGTTTATCCAGCTGTCTAGTGATTCAAAGAATTATAATCTAATTGCCAGTGTGGAAATTTCATGGTTACATTATCTGCATTGTGAATAACACATCACGTAATTATAGTTATTATTCAGAACTACACACGAAATCAACCACTTGGTCACGATACGACGTACCCTCATTACCACAGAGCGAAATTTTAGAACGCAAATCTGCGGGATGGTACTGTGGAACCATTTTTAAATGCGTTTCATGCTGTCTTTGTCATAATCAAATCAATATTGAAATCTGACTGTTTAGGAGTAAAAAATTGTATGCATAAAATGTATTCGAAAAATATCTTTAGCCTCAATCCTTAGTGGCATTAGCAGGAGATTTTCTTTCAACGTTTCTTAGAATCAACAAAGATCAGCTTTTTTTTACTTACCTGATTTCTGTTTTGGTAAACAGTTCTTACATCCACTTTCGTCATTTACTCCGGATATTTCGGGGCCCGAAAACTTTTGTCAACAGTTAGCTCATCGCACCAAGATTTTTGACGATTACCAAATAATGTTGTAAATTTGTTTTAAACATAAGTATCTTTGCATTAGATAATTGTACATCATGTATGCATGTTTATGCCTTTATTTGCATTGTAAGCTTATTAAGTAAAAATTTCAGTGGCCTCATAGTAAACACGGACGATTTTCTGCATAAGCCTGCGCCATGCATGTGTGTATGTATTTTAGAACTTTGATAAATTGAGTTAAATATAATTAATAGCACGTGTACGTTTCAATAGGTTGAACTAAATTGATTAAAGCTAAATTCTCTTTGCATATGTTAGAGTTATCGTTTTACGCTGTGCTAAATAGCGTATTTACGACTGGCCTCCCTAAAGAGGGAGATGACACGAGATTGTGAGTACAATTAATAATTTTTAAACTTTTGATGCGGTAAGCTTACTGCAAAGGAAGTGGCCCGGAAGCGGACCCCGAAATATGCAAAACTAAAAATTAAGACGGTACAAACCTTATTTCGCGAAACAGGGATCATGCAATTAATCAAATCTCTGTCGCAGAATATGTGTATTAAAAGCATTACCTTTTCGGTACAATAATGTTGGTATCGGTTACTAACACAATAGCCATAGTGTTAGTATCCTTTACAGACTCGGTATATATATTATATAGTGTGAGTTAGCATTGAAGTCGTATTGTCGTTGACTTCAGATTATGTTAGCTTCACTATTACGGGTCTACACATTCGTCTAGGAGATTGTACCGTCCTATTATTCCACATTCTTCTACCAAATATATAGTGGTTAAAGGGCGTAATACCGGCTCCTACTGATGAGTCGCCAGTAAGCACGAAACGAATGTGCATGAGATTATAATTTCCGTTCATGCTGCCTTTGGTTTATCCTTCTAGTCACAAATGAACTAATTTGTTACTAGGTTCGCAACACCTAATACATACTTGCATATAAATTAGTTTTCCGCAACAAACAGTGTTTAACTGTTATCTTACTTTCTTTTGTTCATTTAATTAGTATGATTTGACTCTAAGATTACTTAAAGGATAATAGTGTGCTTAACGTTTCCTTATTGGATAATTTTTAAAAGATCTCAGTATTTTTTCCCTTTGTGATGGTAGATACAAAACAGGTTAAGTAAAAACCATGGTCTATTTTTTATTTGTTCATTTTACAATTTACACGTTATCAGATTAAGCTTATAAAGACCTATCTTGAACATTATCGTGGCATCGCTTCTGCTCTGATGATTGCTGCAGAAGTTGAGAATGCTGAGCAGAGACAATCACGCCAAATTCAAAATCGAGTCGTGCACATATCTGTACAACTGTTTTCTGGTGAGATTTTGGCCTTAAAGATGGTTAAAAAACGTGATCTTCTTGGTCTCATAGTCGGAACATTAAAAGAAATTTTTAATAAATGTCTGACGGTAAGTCAAATGGCATATGATTTCATTTTATCCAAAAAATTCAGTGCCCAGTTTTACGCGGTTTTCTTTTTTATATATTTAAATTAATTCATCGGACTTCAAATAAACACAACGTGTATTGTGCTTTAGCAAATGAAGCATTTTGATTTGAGTGAACTAGGCCATTATGAATTTATCTTTAGTGAAAATTTTAACATTGCAGCTGTAATGTTAACGATTATATGATAATTACGTTAGACAAGAATACTGCCAGAAGTCGTGATCACTACAGTATTTGCAGTGAAGATAAACTGTCTTATATAGCCTTCGCTATTTATTTTATAAATTAGATGAAATGCACAGACGGATACCGGAACTGCGTTCATTTTGTAGTAGTTTCGATATGTTGTTCGACTATCTACTATGGAATCGGTATTCATTTCAAGTCCTCAAATCGGTGGCGATGTCAATGATAGTCTGTGATAACTTTTCATCAATCATAAAAGTGCATGTGACGGAGAATTAGTAGGTATCTGTATTTATTTATAAGCCCTTTGAAGATAGTGTACCAGACATGTCCTTTTTTGCCCATATCGATGTTGAAGCTTCTTTCTAATATTTGATGTAAACTTCCTAATACAGTTCCCCACTCATCTGCCGTACTTTGCTAATTAGTACATTTGTGTTATACAAATGATTACATAGTTTTCATTTTTTTATTGAAGCCCCATTAATTAAAAAATTCCCGTGGGATCAGGTTTGATCAGTGAATGGTCCATTAAATCAGAGAAATATTGTCCAGTCGATTAGAATGATCGAAAATTTGTTCGATCTCAAACGTCTGTCCTTAAAAAAAATAATGTACACTGATATACTGTATTACATCTAAAAGCTGTCATTCAAACAGAAGCAGTCTCTACACTTTATAGCCTGTAATCCACAAAGCACCATATTTAAATAAAATCATCCGTTTTAACCCATCATCACAGATTTAAAAAAAAAGTAAAAGTCCTCAAGAAATTTGAATTATAGATGTAGTAGTATGTTGTTAATGCATGTTGCTCGTGTGTGTGTGTGTGTGTGCGTAAAGTATTCTTTTTAGCGAGTTGTTTGATATTTTCATGTGGAATGGTGTATTTTGTATTCGATACAGGTGATTGCTTTGCCTTGCCGACTTCGCATTATTCTACTTTTACATGTAGATTAGTTCGCATGCAGAATATTTAGCTTGCTATCTCTCTAACCGTCTGTTGCCTTAATGACTAAATATGCAGTATTGAGGCTTTGCAGGACTGTGAAACATCTCGTAATCAGGATTTTGCTAAAGATAGCAAATTCTAACTACTTGATATTTGTAACGTTAAGTAATTATAACTATACTTGATTGTTTTCTTATAAATTTTATCTATGTTCATTAATATATATATGTTATCGGTAAGACCGAAACGGTATACAATAATAAATGCACGGTTTAGAATTATTGAGCAATGTATCATTAGTGGCTGTGCTTTTGTCCACGGAATTGAACGAACGACCATCTCGTTCGGTCAATCAGTTAATACTTTACGCCTTGAAATGCGCATTGTATGTAATTCTTTGTTTTATAGAAGTAATTCTTGATTAAATTGAGCTACGTGGGGATATGTGTATGTATTGCTCAAAACTCAAAGGTTCATCTAGTCGAACCTAATCTGTCAAAAAAACGATTATGAATGTCAAGGAAGTAATATTGACTTAATCATCATCATCATGTCCAGCCATACAAAAGTCAAAAGTGACTAATGTTTACAATGCCATATAACCATAAGGAGTGAAAAAATATATAAATGAAAACAGAAATAATATTTTAGACAAATTATTAGTGAGATTTACGAGAGAGAGAGAGAAGGAATACCTTGCTACTATGAGTAAATTTATCAGGATAACTCACAGAAATGAGGTAAGCTAAATCTCTCCACAACATCATTATGGCCAAGTTAGCATTCGGGCAAGGCGACATCACCAATATAGCTTCCTTGCGGATTTCACTGTATCACGTCATAAACAAGCCAAATATCGCAGCTAACTGTGCCCTACTAAGAAAAGAATGTTACGAAGATTATTGTTCTAGACATCTGCAACAAGATCGCGACTGATCTCGATTCGATGGCATATCACTAAGGGTTTCTAACCAAGAACTATGATGCGTACTAGGACCCCATTCTGGCAGACGAGTGGGTCCTATACTGCCCAATTTGGATGTAAGTAACTTCCATTGTTTCTGCCATGTCAAAATCTGGCCAACTTGTTTCTTACGCCAATGTAGTGCTGGATAAGAGTACAGAGCTATACTGGGCAATCGTATAAACTTGCTGGTTTTCGACAGGTTGTGATTATATGTACACTGTTTATAAAACATAATTATTGCTTAAGAAATTTATTGTGATCGATCTTCTAGACAAAGGTTCCGTTATCATGACATTTAACGGTTAGATCTTTTGTAAAAGTTACTTTCGTTATTGGTCATAGTTAGTCACATGAGCAACGATAGCATAATCCATGTCAGTACTGTCTCATGTTTAGCCTCAAGTTTGTTTTATTCTTATATATCCAAAATTTGTGTTTGATGGGTAGTGATGGATGAAGGCAACGCTTCTCAGGCTTGGTCGCCGGTTGCTTCCGTATATTCTAACTAATCGCGATTTGACTGGACCCCGGAAAAAAAACTACCATTTGTTCTTTGTTCCGCGGCAGTAGCTAATTTTACAGAAGCAATGCTTTGTATGGTGCGCGCACCGTTGTGTGGTTTTGTGCTTGCTTGTTTACTTCATGGCGTGCGCATCTTTTCTCTGTTCTTCGGCCACCTTTTTTAGTTGCGATACTTGAACTGCAAAAATTGTGCCTGGCACATCGTATGCAGCTTTCTCGGTACAGGCTAGATTCTGAATTGTAACATCGTATTCCTCAAGCCTTTCAATAGCTAAATGTAGTCGATTTTGGGTAATTAATGATGGCCAACGCACTAGTGCTCTGTGTTAAGTAGAGCTGTTTACTTGCCAACTTATGACAAAAAAATCAGAACTTAGTGAGAGTACAACTTATAGACCATGGCGGGTGCTTGTCGACTTGTAATACTGTGTCTAAATATCGGTCATCGTTGGCATTGTTCCTAACCGAAAACAAAAATAATGACATTTGGCTATTTATCACTAGTTTTCTAAAATATTGGCCGTTGAATGTTGTAAAAATTTATCATGCCAAAAAATCGGCCTAATTGTTTTCTAATGATAGTCGTTTTATTATCCTTGATAGATTTTACGTTCGTAATCATCAGTCATCATCATGCACAGCCATGCAGAGGTTAATAGTAACTAATGCTTCATTGCCATATAACCATAAGAATAGAAGTAAGAAAATCAAGAAAAAAGCTTAGGCACACAGATTATATGTGAGGTTTATGCGGCAGACAGTACCTCGTTACTATGACTATATTCTTCGTGATAACACATAGAAGTGAGGCAATCTGAACCTCTACCCAACACCATTATGCCAAGTCAGCATTAAGGCAATGCAACGTCAGTAATATGTACGTTTGAATCTAATAGCTTACATCCATTTGCTGAAACTGCATATGGCCACCAGTCTGTCTCTTTTTAAGATTTACATGTAATCTCCATTCTACAGATTTAGACAGCATTTTTAGTAGTTGAGGATGTAATTTTTTTTCGAGGTTTCCTAAATGATATTGTCAACGTCAATAAGACATGAAAGAATCCAGTATTCTTTGGAACACTTCAGGGCATTCTTCTTAGAAAAGTGTACTCGAGTAAATGGACAATAGCCTTGGGCTATCTGCACCGCAAATTTCCATTGACCTTAGGGCCAGAAAATTTGCCTATAACCTTATTTAAGTCAACTACGGCAAACCACTTCCATTCTGCAATCTACGGAAAAAGATCGCACCGAGTTAGACTACCGAAAATCAGTGGCAGGTGGTAGCGAACCATCCTTTTTCATAGCATAAGCCATGGTAGTTCGATACCCAGATGAAGATGGCTTTTTCTGGGGAGTGCTATATACTCTTGGTGGTTTTGAATTGTCGTTTACTTGAGCCATATTTTAAAGTGAAATACCATAGGCGCGGTACATTTTGTTGGTCAGGGAGCTAGAATAATGTATACTAAATTCAAAACTCTTTTCACCATCCGGGCAGCAAACTCTCCTCATCTGCACCACATTGCTGCTAATGAACTGTATGGGACTCTGAATTATCGGCCTCGATAGTCAAACGTTTATTTTTACATCAATAGTTCTAGCACATTTTTCTATATAGTCTAAGCCCAACAATGGTGTCTCTGTGCTCCCAACAATAATAGACTGGGTACACCATTTACTTGCAGCTGCCTTCACCACATAAGGAGCCTGGAAGAAATTTGCTCTCCTGAGTGGTTTCTTGTTTTATTATTAATAAGCGGATAATACAGAAGTGTCGACCATTGGACTAGGTGTTAAGTGATTCTGTACTAACATCTTATACTTCGAGGAACTGAAATTTATACTGAGGGCAGAATAACAACTGCCAATCTATCCAAAGGTTGCTTGGCTCATATCTGCTGAATCTCGGTTATAGAATAATTAAATACTGTTTTCGTAGACAATGTTAAATAATATTATCGTTTAAGAACATCGACAGCTTTATCTGAAACGAATGGAAAAGTATTGCTCATAATAGCATCTTTAACAATTTTTTAATTAACAAAAAAAGATGGCATTCTTTTTGGAGACCAGTGCTTGTAGTAAAGTTTGAGTTTATAGACTTTAACGCGATCAGCAATGATGGGGTAATCAACATATGCAAATTTCATATTCAGCGTGTTTAACATTTTTTAATCGAAAATCCAATAGAACGTTACAATCTACTGAGTAAATCCAAGTAAATCAAACTTATACGAAGATGATAATAGCAATAATTGAGATTGTCATTACGAAACATGTAAATGACAGTCGACTCGCTCTGAAAAACCAGCATGTTTTCCTCACTTCGTATAGTACGAAAGAAAGTATTCATCGCGCTATAAACTAGGCCACAGCTTGGTTTAAATAAGGCTGGTGGCAGATCAATGTGTCCCGCAGCTGTGCTACATTTAATAATAAGAATTTATTGGCTAATTGTAGCTCTAAGCGTTCAGCATTGATTTTTATCGTTTCGTGATCACTTCTTCAACTATCTTTTGATTTGTTTTGAAAATATCAACGAGTATTAATGTAATCTGATATTGCTGGAATTTACTACCTCCTTTCGAGAATCTCAAATGATTATTTCTATGGGAAACTGGAATGACACATGAAGTAATTCCTGCGTAGTTTGTGGCAGATTTTATCTTAGCCCTCTGTGTATTCGAATTGTCACTAGAGAGCCATTCGAATTTCCTAAAGTCTATTTAGGCTAATTCTTAATTAGAGTCACGGAAATGTTGATGTGTACATTTACGATGGATGAGTGCATGGTTCTAATCGACGGAAGTGTTTAAAAATGAACGATAGTCGCGGATTCGGCCACACTATTAATCTTATTGCTGCATGTTCTATTAGAGCTCATAATTTTCCTGAGGCCGAAAGACGCATATGGTGGAACGCTTAAATTTACACATAAAGTTAGCGTTAAGTATTTATAATTTATGAGTTACTATCTGAAAAAAAGTTGCGAGCTTGACTATACAAATACATACAGTAACAAAGACAATTCATCCCGTAGACCGGTTTCTTCCTTATTTATAATTTCTCAAATTTCAGACAGTATTTGACGAGTTCCCAATAAGGAAAAAACTGGTCTTCTGCTACCTTATAAAATGCATAATTTATACTACATATATATATTTACGTCAAGCTCGGAAATTTGATATAAATAATTGTTATCACCACCCATACAATAAATTATTTTTTAACAATCACTGAGTATTTTGCTCTTTTTAGAAAGCTTCTGTAGAATTATAGAGCTTAAAGAGTATTTGCGTTCAACGAAGTAAAGGAAAAAAGTAACGGAAAAGAGATGGAAATTTTAGTTCAAGTTTTTTCCGTCTCTTGCTTCCGTTTGTATAGCTTCCAAGTGTCGGAAGATAAGGTGACATTTATCCTATACGTCAGCTGAAACAGTATTGAATCAAATATAACTAAGACCATTAACCATTGCGTTCCATTTTTCTTGCGAAACGCTACAATAAATTTTAATTCCCGCGAAAAAAGTATATTTACTTTGATATCAACTTAATGATCCATGTAGACAAGTTTTAAATTCCACGGCTAGAAATGATCACTGCTTCAATTTTTATGTCTTGAATGGTTATTTATTTTCCTCATAGAATTTGGACGATCGGTTTACACGAACGGTGAATTGTGAACACCAGCTGGTACGATTCAATGCATTTTGGCCGATTGTCTCTGATTTCATTTCGCTTTTGTCGCACAAATCAATTGTGATAGAATTTGTGCATCGTCCTCGGTGTTTGGACACTTGGGCTACCATCTTAAAGTACATGCAGGTAGGTTGGTTCATGACTACGAACGCTTTAGTCCTGTAACTTGTAACATTATGATATTTATTCTTGTTAACACTTGTTTTTTGCTGTTGTTCTATATTCTACTGTAAAACAAGCAGGTAAATTGACATTCTTTCTCTTGTATGTCATTTAAATCAACATCAATAGATGTGGTTGCATGTTGGCAATTTTTTAAATACGCGATTATTGTTCGTATTGTCTATAAACATACTAAATATTATTAAAAATATTTGTAAACATCGATTTTACACATATTTAGTAATTCTTTATTGTTAACCAGGGTTGCTTGCGGGTGGTAATTTAGTGGCTTTTAGTTCATGAATATATTATCTAATTCTCATGTGTCACACATACATACATACATACATACATACATACATACATACATACATATATACATACATACATACATACATACATACATACATACATACATACATACATACATACATACATACATACATACGTACGTACGTACATACATACATACATAGATACATACATACACACAAATACATACATACACAAATACATCCATACATACATGCGTACATGCATACATACATACACACGCACATACATACATACATACATACATTCATACATACATATGTACATACATAAATACATACATACATACATACATATATATGCATACATACATACATACATACATACATACATATATGCATACATACATACATACATATATGCATACATACATACATACATGCATACATATATGCATGCGTACTTATTGGCTTGCATGCATTCTTTCATAAATGTATGCACCTATAGGGACCGTAGCCGCAGGCATGACGTCCGCCGAGCACGAGCTGGTCTGTATGGGAATGGTAGCTTGAATATTGTCTGATCTAATGGGATACATCCATCATTGCGTTTCATGTGAGGCCTTGAGTTTTGTTTAACTACGAAATAAAACTTATTGTTAAATGGGTAGTGACAGAATGAGAGCAGGCGTGCCAGAGGCGAAATGCAGGTTTCGGCTGCTTAAGTAAACTTTTTCCATACGCATATGGACAGATTATGCTCGTCAACTTTGGTTGGCAGACTATCTAATAGAAGTAAAACTGACTACAGACCACCCCCACTAGGAATGGGTGTCTTAGTTTTCTTTTCCAGCCAACCTATAACCGTGAACAATACAAAAGTTAATGAATCCGTGCAGCATCGAACGTCGCGCAAGATAAGAATGGCCCCTTTATCTGTTGAGTCGTGCAGGTTGGATAAGCGAAGTCATGCTGCTTCAGGAACATGCATCTTCGAGTTTTCCTATTTTCCCTCCCTGTTCCCTTCTTAAACTATCAATAAAGATCTTTTAGATGGTATGAGTATAGCAGATGTTCTTCATATCACTGAGCCTAATATCGTATTAACAAATGTTATATACCATTCATTAACCCTAAGTTGTGTTTTAGCGTCGGCGCGTTTAATGTGCGAACATTGAATGAAGCACGTACTTGAGGAAACTTAGAAACCGATATATGTTGCGTATCTAATAACAGACCGCAGTATTTTACAAGCATTCAGAACTGGGTGCCCGATTCTTATCTACACGTTTTTGGCTTCGAACCTCTGCTTCAAAGGAGTTTGTGTTATTATTATTTATAATAGATGCTGTTATGACCATAACTCTTCCATACGTTGAGGATGCCAATGCCGAAATACTCCTGAGTGGTAGATTAGCTCATCGTGACTATTCAGACAATATTGTATCATTATTCGACAATCGAGATTCTGCTCAGGCCACCATGAATAGACTAGCTGTCGTTGCTAAGCCTTTCTATATGAAATTTGTGCCCTCTAAATGTAATATACGTATCAGCAAGTAAAATTATTTACTAATGACATTTGTATTATTGTGTATGATGATGATGATGATGATGATGATGATGATGATGATGATGATGATGATGATGATGATGATGATGATGATGACGGCGACGACGACGACGATGTTGATGATGATGATGATGATGATAACGGCGACGATGATGATGATGATGATTATAACGGCGACGATGATGATGATGATGATGATGATGATGATGATGATGATGATGATGATGATGTTGATGACGACGACGACGATGATGATGATGACGATGCATGCATGCCTGTATCATTTGCTATCTAGGTCTTATGCAAAGCTAGCTTCAGAAGATCGTATGCTCCACCAGTCTGTGTGTGGCTAAATTCACAGTTTTTCCAGTCTTTATTCCTCTTGGTAAGTTTGCACTAGGAATGGGCGACTAAGTATGTTTTTACAGCCGACGTATACCTGAGACAATTTTGTATAGTTATACGGCAGTAAAGTATATGTTATTTAAGTCAGATGTATTACTGTGCTCTGTCCGTTCGTCTGGTATATTATGGGACTGTGAAATGGAAAGGGTTAACATCAAGTGTAATATTTCAATGCTTTTGCTTCGTAGCTTGGCGAGTATGATGTGTTGACGGCATTCAAAAACGTGCAACAACCATCACATTCGTCGTTTAGTCACTAAATGCGGTGATTATACATATTGATGTGTGACTAGATATAACTGACCAGATAATAAATTTTAAAGGTAGTTAATGTGTTCTGTTGTTCAGGTTTTCCTAACCATATCGCGTTCATAGGGCTGTCAAATTCTTGGAAGTTATATTTTATCATCTCATCTTTCAATGACATGAAATAAAATTGACAATATGCTTCAGTCGAAGGATTTGAATTTGAGAAATAAAGGAGAGATTCCAGACAGAAACAGTTGAAGTCACTTTTATCCAAATTGGGTTTCGTCTGCCAGGATGGGGTCCTCGTACGACGGCAAACTGACTATCGAAGCGAAAACCGCATTGAATATATATGGAAATGAAATTTAGATGTGAGAGCCGCATATCAAAATTTGATTTCCATATATATTCAATGCGGTTTGATCCTCGATAGTCAGTTTGCCGTCGTACTCTGATGATGATCATGGAATCATCATTTCATCATTTCCAGCCACACAAAAGTCAAGTGACTAATGTTTCACTGCCATATAACCATAAGGAGTGAAAAAAAAGTGAATTTAGATAAACTATTATTGAGATTTACGAGAGAGGGAGAGGGGTAGAGAGAGAATGAAAACCTTGCTACTATGAGTAAATTTATCAGGATAACTCACAGAAATGAGGCAAACTAAACCTCTCCACAACACCATTATGGCCAAGTTAGCATTCGGGCAAGGCGACATCAGATGATCATGGAAGGTCGAAACGCGTCAGTTCGTTGTGGCTGGCGGTAGTTTTGTTAGGTTGTTCGACGACTGGTTAAATTCAATGTGATTGGTGTTTTTACTTCAAGCTCGCAAACTTGATTTAAAGAATTGTTATTGTCAAATTGTATTTTTATGCATGTTTTTCATTTAGTATTTCGCACTTTATCTATTCGAAATCGATTCAAGAGACTGCTGTTATTAATTATGTAACAAGAGTGTTCAAATGAATAAGTTTTGCGCGCGAATTCGTTTAATGCTTGAAAGATTTAGTGGTAAGGTCTACCTCATTACTCTTGATCCTAACGAACTCTTTCTGAAATACTGCCAATGAGAATTTTTCCTGCAACACGAGGTGTACTTATACCACAGTAGAAGATTAGACTATTATTGCAACCTTTTATTTTATTCAACTTTGTAATTGAATTCTTCCTTTCAGTCTTTTGATATTACCTAAAGATTTGCGTTAGGCTCGCATCGTCTTTTCTAAATCTCTACGACTAGAACAATCTCGCCAGTAGTCTGGGCGTTAACTGCTGTGGATACGAGCACATTAAAAATCCAATATTTCAATTTATTTCAGTTTATAACTAATTGCAGTGAACATTTAATTTTAAGAAAATGAATTAAGGTATAAAATGTACCGCTTTTATATCCTAAGGTAAAATAAAGGAGACATCGTAAGTTAAATTTTATTATTTCTGTGACCTAGTATTGAATTTTCATTAGCTGGGATTAACTCTTTTTCTCCTCTTATAGTCTGTTGTTTGGTCATTTCTTTATGTGATTGTTCACTATTTTAACTGAACGCTTATTTGCACTATGCCCATCTATTTTGTCGACCAATCAGTGCGCCCATTAAACTTTTTTGGGCTGATGCCTTTGATGCCGAGAACGCTAAAACGGCCCTATCCAAGGCCGTAGTGAGTACAGTAGAATGTCTTTGCAGAAGTACATTATTAAGATGAAGCAGTCAGGACAAGAATGGGAGCAGCATTCGAGCCACAGGAGTGAAAATGAAATAATAATAAATATTTGTATTTTGTTTTACTAAGTGGATGCGCTTTATACGAGCAAAACTATAAATAATTAATTAAAAATAAAGCGATTGTGGTGAACAAAATTACATCTTACGGTTAGGAAAACGTATTAAGTACATTGTGTTTACAAATGTATGTGAAGTTAGAGATAATTAAGTATCGCCTGCAGGACACACTTATAGTAAATTCTGAGAGAATTCACATAAACGACTGTTAGGATGCTGATGTGGTGTGACCACAAAATTTGATAATATTATTCGCGCTCTATACAAAAACACTTCTGGTCGCGTTAAGGTCTACAACGAATTAAGGCACAGCATTACAACCTTCATTGGTGTTTGTCAAGGCTGTCCGCTTTTCCATTTTTCTTTAATTTTGTAATCGATACTATTACGAACAACATTCCTCCACACGTTCAGGATGCAGGTGTTGAAATTCTACCCGGTGATAAACTATGCGAACTTAACAATGCAAACGATATTGTACTATTATTCGACTGTCGAGATTCTTCTCAGGCCAACTTGAATAGATTAGCAGCTGTCTTTCCATCTGTCGGCATGAAATTCGCATCCTCTAAGTGTAAGATACCTTTGCGGAATCACCCACCTCTCAATCAAAGTCTGCGACTGCAGTGTGAAGATCTAGACATAGTTGACAAGTTGACATATCTTGGAATTCTGTCAATAATTTAGGCAATATAACTGACGATGTATGAGAATCGCGAAGTCTAAAGTGTTTTTCTCGAACCTTCGTAATTATTGTGGAAACGTGAGTACTTTACTGTACCTTAAAGGTCTTGTTTACAATGCATTTGTACGTGCAATCCGAAGTCTAAAGTGTTTTTCTCGAACCTTCGTAATTATTGTGAAAACGTGAGTACTTTACTCTACCTTAAAGGTCTTGTTTGTAGGGATGGCGGGTGCGGTTTAACTGAAGTTGTTGAACACTACAATAGTTACCAGGCCAATTAAGCGCTGTGTAATTTTGTTCTGGCAGCATGTGTTGCTGCAATTAAAATATCGGAGAAACCTGCAGAAACAGTTCATGTTCTGCCGAGGCGAAAGCGTGTAGATATTAAACAGTAAATATAATTAGAATTGTGCTGGCAAATTGCAGATCCCTGAAACGAATAATGTGACCCAACAGCATATGTTCGCTCCATGTGAAAGGTTGTGGTGCCTAGATACTTCATTTCTAAGGTAAAATCGAATAAGCGAGTCACCTGTTCTTCTCTGTAATCTTCATTTAAAACGAAGCTGCATCACAATCACGACGGTTTGTATTCTGCGTACTTGGCGAGGAAGCTAATTACTCGTTTCTTATCGCAATCTTCATCTTAAACAGAGAACTTCCGCAACCCTGACGGTTTGTATACTACGTACTTGGTTTTTGAAATTGATCAATTACGCACCTAGAATTTATTGTAGAACGATAGCAGAAGATTGTAAAGTGCCATTTTCAGCATGAATGTCAATGATGCTCAAGACTACATTATTGGTAGTTTAAGAGATATGTAAAAACAACTGAAACCTGGCTAACTACCATTGAATTTAAGCGGGGGCATAATCAGTGGACTAGATCTAGTTGTACTTGTCATAGTGTCAGCATTCCCTTTCGAAATTTGATAGATGTAGCTACGACTATCAGGTTTATAAGTTCTAAACAATGTATTGATTATCTTTTGTTTATTGATTAAGTAATTAATAAATAAAAAACTATGCGTAATTATAGTGTCTGCAAAAATAGACCAACTTAACTGACAGTTGAAGTAAATTGAACTTAAGACTAGATGATAGACTACCAGGACGAGTCGGTTAATGGATAACAGTGTACAATTGTGGTTCAACTGAAGTCGTTGAACATCTCCGGTCTGCCACCTAAAACTGAAGAGAATCTGACCGAAGCGCGTAGAGTTTTAAGCATCAGTCAACGGCTTTTCTTTTATTTCTGTTAGCAAGAGTTGGTCCGCCACGTACGGATCAGGTGCAGGATTTTGGATGTTAGAGGCACGTTATAGAAATTAGAAGACCACTCGTTGCGCAATCCTGAATCGACTCTCAGGCTGTGATCTTTTTACTGCAATGTAACTGCATCCTTTTGTCAATCTTTGTTTTGGTTTCATTTGAAATTTCTGTCATTATTTGCTATTGGGTCTATGGCATTTCTGATCAGACGCTTTATCTCCAATAGGGCATTTGTGCTTTCCTTTTTTGTGTTTTCATTATTTTTTATACCCATTTAAACTGACTAGAGCTTAAATTTGTATTCTGTCCTAATTTACCCTAAATGCGCCTGATGTTATGTATAATCTGTGTGCGCAATACTCAATGACTATGGTTATATATTTGTACTCCTATCGTCATATATGCCTTACTTAATTAATTGATAGTGCGGTCTCGATGTAACTTAACTTTTTCGGATAGATTCTATTCGCAGCTCTATTCTGTATCAACATCGGGATGCCTTGCAGTCAAATATATTCCCGTCGTTTACTACTTGACAGCATTACATAAGTATGAAATACTGATCCTTGTGTGGGCTTTAAATGTACACTGGATTTCCCATTACTTATTGGGGTTTAGACTGCATAAATCTGATCTCACCTCATTTTCGTGCTTCTATTATGATTTTATTATTAATTTAATATTTTTTTAAATGAGCAGTGTTAGAATAAGATCATGTGTATCATACGCAAAGTGCAAGTTTCGGCTGCTTGTCATTCTTCGTGTCAGATCGTCTAAAAGTAAGAAATCTTATAAATGTATCACCACTAGATATGGGCGACTTCGTGTTCTTTTATTGCAAATACTCAACTACGTTTATTATAAAATGGACCTACTCCATACTAAAATGGTCGTCGCGCAATATTAATGGGGTCACCTTATCTGACGAGTCGTGCAGAGTAGGTACAGGAAAGAAAATTACTGCCGATATGCCTGAAGTCAGAACCCAATGGTAGAGGACTTATGAATCCACCAATATCGTATGGAACTCGATGGGGCTTAGATACAGACAGTAATTACTTAAAAACACCAATCAGAATTTATCAATTGCCTGAGGCACATTTATTTTCCGTGTGTAAAAATTACATAAAAAATGCACTAACTCGAAGGATAAAAAGATGGAAGACATCTAGCGTCCTTTGATCTACATATATAAATGCACCCAAATACGGGTAGTAGACTTCCAGCTGCGCTTAAGCCAAGAAATAGTCCATACATTGATTCTCGATTCCATAGTTACTCAGTATTTTGCGACTGGTGAACTACAGACGGGCGAATGCTACATTTTTTCGAACAGGAAAGTGAAAATTCTTCAAGAATATCATAAATTGCCTCATGTTGGCCTTGCACGCGTGGAATTACGATTATTCGTCCGCCTAACTGTGAGATAGATCTAGTTAGGTTATGCGTATTGTTTTTGTTATCCAATGTTCCAATTTTTAATGCGTCAGATTTTACATATTATTGGGCCTTTGGCTCCAAGCGGTGTTCCCACGTTCTAATGGTTTTCATCTAATTCAACGATTAGATAGGTCACGATTGCGTGGTAAAATGGATCAAGCTAGGAAATTGCTTCCTCAACGTCACAAGGTTTTCCAATCATGCGGTTTTTCAATGGGGAAGATGAGATAGGAATATATCATCGTACAGAGATCTGACACATCCTAATAAACTGTTGCTCGTATTTCTCCCTTTATATCACGTTCAATGAACGTTGTACTAGTTTATCCAAAGGCTCTGATTATTCTCACGATCGCTAGTGTCAAAATAAATTTCCGCACTATGTAGCTATTCGAACTTTTCGCCAGTCCTTGTTGACTAAAATGAAATAGAAATACAACATGAAGGGCAAGATTTGAATTTTCTCCACATGACGACGCAATTTTTTTTTAAATTCGAGCAATGTATCTTTTCCTATGTATTTTAGTTTATGAACTGCCAGTTTATGAGAGAAATTTCACCACAATCTTTCGAATCCGCTGTGTTGTTCGACGCTTACACAATGGAGATTGAAATTAGTTCATCACCGATGTGTGAAATCTGGCGACATTTCAACCAAGTCGTAAGTTTTTTTTATAATTCGTTCCTTAAATATAATGAACTAGTGGCATTTTGTTTATGCTTTGTACAAATACCAAAGATTAATGTGCCTTAAGAATATCATTTGAAGTCTTTTGAAATGCTAGCTTTAATGATATTTATAGTACCGTCACTGTATTCGAAACGTTTCTTTTTACTTACTCTTCACGTATGTACAAATGAACCTTTCTCTCTCTCTCTCTCTATATATATATATATATATATATATATATATATATATACTGTGCAGTAAGTGCTCATCAGCCTTGGTTGGTAGACAATCTAGGGTAAGGAAAACTCCGAATTCAAACCATCACTAGGATTGGGCGAGCTAGTGTTTTTTTACAGTACAACAAGTACAACTCACAATAATTACATACTGCATCGGCCGTCGCGCAGTATAAAAGGGGTCGGCCTATCTGCTGAGCCGCGCAGGGTGGATAAGCGAAATCGGGCTACTGCAGGCAACTTTATCTCCAATTCTGTCTCCTTTCCTTCCCCTTCCTCTTCTCAATCTAACAATAACAATCATTTAGATACTACAAATATGGTTGGTTTAGATCATAACACTGACCCCAATATCAGGTTGCTAAATATCGAAAATGGTTCTAGTAGACGATCATTCATTAAACCTAGGTTAGGTTTTAACGTAGGCGCATTTAATATGCGAACATTAAAACAACTTGGAAAACAAGAATCTCTTGCTCGTACGTTGGATAAATTAGAAATCAACATATGTTACGTATCTGAAACTAGTATACAGGATCCAATGTGCATTACAGAACATGTTGCACCATCTCTATCTTCGCGTTATTAGCTTCGACCATCTGGTTCCACAGTGTTCTTTCAAGCCGGTAAATGGGGCGTTGGTATTGCCCTTAGCGCACGAGCTGAAACTTGCTTAATTGACTGGATCCCTTTAAATAGTCGACTGTGTGCGGCACGTTCAGATACATCTACTAAAATCAAAGCAAAAAACCGTTAACATCATTGCCTCTTCGTTCTATCTGCATATGCTCCTACCGATTGCAGCACAGAAGAAAGCAAGGACGCTTTTAACTCAGAATTAAGCTCCTTACTAAGTAAAGCACGAAGTTCAGATGGGTGACATGAATGCTCAAGTTGGGTGCTTAAGTAACACAAAATTTCATTTAGGTGAACGGCTTTAGGACAGTTGCGCTGAACATAGATTATATTTAAGTAGTACAAACTTCAACGTAGTGTTAGACGTTGCGCAACATGGCATCCTCCTGCACCCGGAAAACGGTGGATTTAAATAGATCAAGTAGCAATTAGTTATAGATAGTGGTTGAATCCAGGATTGTCGTTGTTTTTGGAACACCTATGTCGACTCGGACCATGCACTTATCCGTTCTAGATTTGCAATAAAAATATCCGGTAAGATAATTAAGAATAAAACTCAAATTGATGTAGGCAAACTCGAACAACAGTCCTTCCGACAAAATTATGAAAATTTTCTATAGGTTAATCTAACTGGTCTGGATGGCGAAATTCCGAATATACTTTTGTCCAAGATAAGTTCAACTATGCACAATGCAGGTACTACTTTATGTGTCATTGCAGGCCCCCGTGGAAATAATCATTGGCTCTCTGTAAAATCTATGGAGATACTCGAAATAAGATGCTAAATTCCACATGGCTCGACTCATAATAATACCCGTCGCAATATAGGACGCTAACTTAAGCGCAGTCTAAAAATCGATTTCGAAAACCTTTGGACCAGAACGACTGAAGAAATGGAAGTAGCTTTCGCGTCAGGTAATAGTCGCTGTTTCTTCCAACTTATTCGCACAAAAGGTCAGAGAAAATTAAAAGTTAGTTAAACTATAAATGATAATAACAACGATTTAGTAACCGATGAAATAAGTTGTCTTGGCAGGTGAGCTGAACACTTTAGAGATCAATTTTCTTGGCCACCCACGTCAGTTCCGATTCCCGAAAGCAGGTCTGCATCAACAGTGTGGAATGTTAGTCCCGAAGAACCATCCGAGTTAGAAGTACACGATGCAATCCTATCTCTTAAGCGCCGCAAAGCCGCCGGCCCCGATGATCTGCTTCCGGGATTGTTTAAGGATGGTAGCGATATAATTTCAGGAGCGTTGACCAAACTTTTTCATACTATATGGAATGAGGAAACCGTACCACTTGACTGGAATGAGTCGACCATCATTCCCATCTTCAAAAAAGGCAATCGTAATTTGTGCGATAACCATCGTGGTATAAGTTTGACTCCGGTCGTATCAAGGTTATTTGCTTCGATTATCCTACGTCGTCTTGGCGCTTCACGTGAATCACATACAAGAGAAGAACAGGCCGGATTCCACGCAGGACGGGGTTGTATAGATAATATTTTTACGTTAAGGCATTTTCTCGAACAGAGACATTTATATCACCGTCCCACAATAGTCGTCTTTCTAGACTTCAAGGGTGCATTTGATTCGGTAGATCGCAATGATTTATTCCATATCTTGTCGAAGAGTGGTGTTCCCGCAAAATTTGTTAATATTATACGAGCTCTCTACACAAATACTTCTGGTCGCGTTAAGGTCTACAACGAATTAACGCATAACTTTACAACCAGCAGTGGTGTTCGTCAAGGTTGTCCACTTTCCCCATTTTTGTTTAATTTTGTAATCGATGCTATTATGAACAACACTCTCTCACACATTCAGGACGCTGGAGTTGAAGTTCTCCCGGGAGATAAACTAGTCGATCTTGACTATGCGGACGATATCGTACTATTATTCGACAATCAGCATGCTGCCCAGACCACCTTAAATAGATTAGCAAACGTTGTTCCGTCTTTCGGCATGAAATTCGCACCCTCTAAATGTAAGATACTGTTACAGGATCACCCACCACTCACTCCAACGTTGCGACTGCAGAATGAAGATCTTGATATAGTCGACAGGTTTACATATCTTGGAAGCTCTATCAATAACGTCGGCAATATGTCCGACGAGGTGAGAATACGGATCGCGAAAGCTAGAGTAGCTTTCTCGAACCTTTGTCATTTATGGAGAAACGCGAATATTTCACTTTGCCTTAAAGGTCGTGTTTACAATGCATCTGTACGCACAGTCTTATTATACACTAGTGAAACTTGGCCTCTTAGAGGTGGTGATTGGAGACGCTTACAGGCATTCGATCATCGTTGTTTGAGAAGTATAGCACATATTGGTTACCAACAACGAATAACTAACGTTGACATCCGTAGACGTATTTTTGGATCTGCCAATAAGTGCTCCTCATTAGAAAGACAAATAAGGCTCCATCAACATCGTTGGCTCGTTCACGTTTTGCGTATGCCCTCATTTCGATTGCCCAGTAGAGCTCTGTTCTCTCATCCAGCACCAAATTGGCGTAAAAAACAAGGTGGGCCGATTTTAATATGGCAGAAACATTTGAAGCCACTTACATCCAAATTGGGTAGTATAAGACCCACTCGTCTACCAGGATGGGGTCCTCGTGTGCATCATAGTTCTTGGTTAGAAACCCTTAGCGATATGGCATTGAATCGAGCTTAGTGGCGATCTTGTTGCAGATGTCTAGTAGAATCATCTTCGTAACTTTCTTATCTTCGTAGTGTAAAATTAGTTGCAAGTGTTGTTTTTTATAACGTGTATGACATCATAAAAAAACCGAAACTCGCAGCTTATTTTGCACTACTAAGAAAAGAAAGTTACGAAGATGATTCTACTAGACATCTGCAACAAGATCACCAATAAGCTCGATTCGATGCCATATCGCTAAGGGTTTCTAACCAAGAACTATGACGCACAAGAGGACCCCATCCTGGCAGACGAGTGGGTCCTATACTACCCAATTTGGATGTAAGTGGCTTCAAATGTTTCTGCCATATTAAAATCGGCCCACCTTGTTTTTTACGCCAATTTGGTGCTGGATGAGAGAACAGAGCTCTACTGGGCAATCGAAATGAGGGCATACGCAAAACGTGAACGAGCCAACGATGTTGATGGAGCCTTATTTGTCTTTCTAATGAGGAGCACTTATTGGCAGATCCAAAAATACGTTTACGCATTTCAACGTTAATTATTCGTTGTTGGTAACCTTGTATGTGTCACGTGAAGTGCTAAGACGACGTAGGATAATCGAAGCAAATAACCTTGATACGACCGGAGTCATACTTATACCACGATGGTTATCGCACGAATTACGATTGCCTTTTTTGAAGATGGGAATGATGGTCGACTCATTCCAATCAAGTGGTACGGTTTCCTCATTCCATATAGTATGAAAAAGTTTGGTCAACGCTCCTGAAATTATATCGCCACCATCCTTAAACAATCCCGGAAGCAGATCATCGGGGCCGGCGGCTTTGCGGCGTTTAAGAGATAGGATTGCATCGCGTACTTCTAACTCGGATGGTTCTTCGGGACTAACATTCCACACTGTTGATGCAGACATGCTTTCGGGAATCGGAACTGACGCGGGTGGCCAAGAAAATTGATCTCTAAAGTGTTCAGCCCACCTGTCAAGACGACTTATTTTATCGGTTATTAAATCGTTGTTACTATCATTTATAGTTTCACTAACTTTTAATTTTCTCGGACCTGTTGTGCGAATAAGTTGGAACAAACAGCGACTATTACCTGACGCGAAAGCTACTTCCATTTCTTCAGTCTTTCTGGTCCAAAAGTTTTCGAGATCGACTTTTAGACTGCGCTTAAGTTGGCGTCTTATATTGCGACGGGTATTATTATGAGTCGAGCCAGGTGGAATTTGGCGCCTTATTTCGAGTATCTCCATAGATTTTACAGAGAGCCATGATTATTTCTACGGGGGCCTGCAATGCCACATACAGTAGTACCTGCATTGTGCATAGTGGAACTTATCTTGGACCAAAGTATATTCGGATTTTCGCCATCCAGACCAGTTAGATTAACCTTTAGAATATTTTCATAATTTTGTCGGAAGGACGGTTGTTCGAGTTTGCCTACATCAATTTGGGGTTTATTCTTAATTATTTTCCCGGATATTTTTATTGCAAATCTACAACGGATAAGTGCATGGTCCGAGTCGACATAGGTGTTCCAAAAACAACGACAATCCTGGATTCAACCACTATCTATAACTAATTGCTACTTGATCTATTTAAATCCACCGTTTTCCGGGTGCAGGAGGATGCCATGTTGCGCAACGTCTAACACTACGTTTGAAGTTTGTACTACTTAAATATAATCTATGTTCAGCGCAACTGTCCTAAAGCCGTTCACCTAAATGAAATTCTGTGTTACTTAAGCGCCCAACTTGAGCATTCATGTCACCCATCTGAACTTCGTGCTTTACTTAGTAAGGAGCTTAATTCTGAGTTAAAAGCGTCCTTGCTTTCTTCTGTGCTGCAATCGGTAGGAGCATATTCAGATACAACGAAGAGGCAAGAATGTTTTTTGCTTTGATTTTATTAGATGTATTTAAACGTGCCGCACACAGTCGACTATTTAAAGGGATCCATTCAATTAAGCAAGCTTCAGCTCGTGCGCTAAGGGCAATACCAACGCCCCATTTACCGGCTTGAAAGAACACTGTGGAACCATATGGTCGAAGCTAATAACGCGTAGATAGAGATGGTCAACATGTTCTGTAGTGCACATTGGATCCTGTATACTGGTTTCAGATACGTAACATATGTTGATTTCTAATTTATCCAACGTACGAGCAAGAGATTCTTGTTTTCCAAGTTGTTTTAATGTTCGCCTATTAAATGCGCCTACGTTAAAACCTAACCTAGGTTTAATGAATGATCGTCTACTAGAACCATTTTCGATATTTAGCAACCTGATATTGGGGTCAGTGTTATGATCTAAACCAACCATATTTGTAGTATCTAAATGATTGTTATTGTTAGATTGAGAAGAGGAAGGGGAAGGAAAGGAGACAGAATTGGAGATAAAGTTGCCTGCAGTAGCCCGATTTCGCTTATCCACCCTGCGCGGCTCAGCAGATAGGCCGACCCTTTTTATACTGCGCGACGGCCGATGCAGTATATAATCATTGTAAGTTGTATATTTCATGGTTATATATAGGGTCTGTAAAAGTACACTAGGCCGCCCATTCCTAGTGATGGTTTGTATTCGGAGTTTTCCTTTTCCAAATAGTCTACCAACCGAGGCTGATGAGCACTATCTGCGCAGATGCCAGTTTCCTTCAGCAACTGAAACTTGCCCTTCACGTCTGGAACGCTTGCTCTCATGCCGTCACTACACATTTAATAAAAAAAGTTACAGCGCAGTTAGACAAAACTCGAGGCTTAACATGAAACGGATGATGGCTGTGTCCCTTTATGACCCGGCAAGGTTCATGCTATTAATCCCGGGTTGACTAGCTTGAGCCCGCCGGTCGTCAGGCCGGGATTTCTATGGCTACGGGCCATAAAAGGCGGCAAACCTATTGAGATATCAATTTGCTCTATGCTGCACTGCGGTGAGATATTGGCTTGTGCGCGCATATCTAGTGGTATTTCTAGACCTTTTGTGATTGGCTGTAGTGTTCAACAATGATAACTTGTAATCTCTTTCTTCCTCCACTACGTCGTCAATTCCGTATCTGTTTAGGTTTCTTCTACGCTATCGTGACCATCTGGCTGACCACGAATATATTGAGGTATCTTTTCTTTTTGCATAAAAATAGCAGCTCCGAACAGAAATGGACTCTGCTTGAGAAGCCAAAACCTAAATGTCTTAAAAGTTT
The DNA here is from genome assembly GCA_029291075.1 of Eudiplozoon nipponicum. Classification (NCBI taxonomy): domain Eukaryota; kingdom Metazoa; phylum Platyhelminthes; class Monogenea; order Mazocraeidea; family Diplozoidae; genus Eudiplozoon; species Eudiplozoon nipponicum. The sequence goes on from JAQBSW010000257.1 coordinate 212,002, forward strand.
TCATTATGCCCAGTGATGAAACAGCCACCGGTGATACTTACAAAAAGCATGTTTACATAACCCATACCCACTTTGACTTTCATCTTCCTAATGGAAAATGTGAAGGCAAAGAACATTATATATGTATGTATGTATGTATGTATGTATGTATGTATTTATGTATGTATGTATGTATGTATGTATGTATGTATGTATGTATGTATGTATGCATGCATGTATGTATGTATGTATGTATGTATGTATGTATGTATGTATGTATGTATGTATGTATGTATGTATGTATGTATGCATGCATGCATGTATGTATGTATGCATGTATGTATGTATGTATGTATGTATGTATGTATGTATGTATGTATGTATGTATTTATGTATTTATGTATTTATGTATTTATGTATTTATGTATTTATGTATTTATGTATTTATGTATTTATGTATTTATGTATTTATGTATTTATGTATTTATGTAGGTATGTGTTTATGTATGTATGCTTGCATGTATGTATGCTTGCATGTATGTATGCTTGCATGTATGTATGCTTGCATGTATGTATGTTGTATGGATGTGTGGATGTGTATTTGTATGTTTTTTTTGTATTTTTGTATGTGTGTATGCATGTATGCTATATTATGTTATATTTATTCCAATAGTATTGAAACGATTCATTTACTATGATCAAGGTTGCGATCTTGACGTATACGCCTAACCCTTTAGACTTATATTTATCAGTATAAACTAAGCATTGTATAGTGTTGAAAAGGTAATTCATGCGATAGACCGGTTTCGTCCTAATTGGGAATTCATCACGTACTATCCAGAACTTGCCGCGGACATGTAACAATTCATGTTGCCTTTGCTAGTATGACAGGATATGGTCTACGTCTACGTACAGCATCACTGGTTTGGCTTTTCGATATAAAGGATGAAGTCATTTTTAATTTACACTGAAAAAACATTTTACTTATCACATTTGTATATATATGTGTGTGTATAATTTTACCTATATTGATTGAAATCAAAATATTTTTGTTACTTTGATTTGGATCGTTTTCTTAATGCATATTTTCTTATAAGGGTGATGGGCCCAATTGCCTGGCTTATTTAGGCGTACTTATGTTGCACTTCATCGACTTTCTGCTCTGTCTCGGTCGAATCAGGCAACCTCCGACTGCAGTTGAGCAATCATCTCGTGGTCCTCTGACATTTCATGTTCCATTGATGCGTCATGTGGCCTGTTTTCTTGGCCAGGCAGTGGTCCGACATGGTTACGATCTTTATGACATTGTTGCGAGAATGGGCTTACTCATGCCATTTGCGCTGGGCATCAGTTGGGCCAACAGTGGTCTGCCACGAATTAGAACTCGGCCGAAGTCTGGCATTCGGGAAAGTAAGAAAGACATTGCTAGCCTCAGATGAAAATATGCGTATTTTTTCTTAACTTTCGCTCTTATAACTCTCAGTAGTTGTATATTAATTATACAAAATTTGAAATTTGAAATAAAAACTATGTTGCTCATTAAATACATTTATAATTGAGATTTTTTCTATCAGATATGGTGTGCCCAGATTGAGATTATTTTTGTGGATCCGTAGTTAATAAAAAAGATATGGATCACAGTAGGTGTTAGCAGTTTATCGTATGCATTTTTTGTATATTTAATGATCTTATTGCTTTTAACGTAAGTACGTAAACATAAAATAGTGAAGTTATAAATCAATAAGAGAAATAGAGCACAATTACCTTTCCAGAAGTACATACATTCATAAACGGAATTGTATGCCTATCTTAGAATGAGTTATATATAAGCAGAGCACAATTACCTTTCCAGAAATACATAAATTCATAAACGGAATTGTATGCCTATCTTAGATTGAGTTATATATAAGCTTGGGGTTACAAGACAGAATTAACCAAACCTTTTAATTGTAATTGGATTTCCGCAAATTTCTACACGTGTGTGTTTCTAGTAGTTAGTGTACGGTTTATCATACTTAAGTGACCAAACCTGAATGTTCAGTTGTTAAAGAATTAGTATTTCCTCGAGAGTCCGGTGAGCAGGATGCGTTACTGGACTTCTTAGAAAGTCTCTGCTAATGCAATTGGCATTCCTCATTCAGATGTGTAGTGGCGTGTGGAATGCAATGGTCATCCATTCAGTGTTTCATGTTGAATGTATGCATGCATCTAATTAATATAATCATAATACTAAGATTGAGCAATAGAACATCAATATCGAAGGTGAAAGCTAATTCTTCGATGTGCAATCTTTTACTGCTTTAAGTAAGATTGTGACAGCAATACATATTGTCTTCAATGATATAGAGCAAATTTCAATAGAAAATTCTACAGAATATGCTGTTTTGAAATTTTAAATCACAAACGGACATGCATGAACAGATACACTACTCTTGAATGGTTGGTTCCAAACGAGATTTGACTATTAAGTTGATAAGTCTAGCATTTCGAATGGGTTGCTAGACGCCAGAAAAGATATTTTAAGGCCAACTGTATGTGAAGTTGGATTTAACATATACAACATTGGTAAGATTAATTTGGAAAATTTCGATAAAATCCAATATATACACTGCGCATTACTGTGCGTCTGCCTTCCAAAATTGTTATCGTGTCCAGACATGCGAAATCACTTAGGCACTGTTGCGGAGAAATAATATATATGCAATTGTGTATCATGTGTTGCGCAACTGGTAACAAATTTATTCAAATAGGACCAGAAGGATACACCAGTCGGCATGAACAGAAGTTGTAATTTCATGTGCACATTCGTTTCGTGCTTACTTGCAAGCTCGTAGCCACAGAAATTCCGGTATGACAATCAACGTGCTCAAGCTAGTCAGCCCGGGAATGGTAGCATGAACTTTGCCGAGTCTAAAATGACACAGTCATCATCCCGTTTCATGTGAAGTCTCGAGTTTGGTATAACTATGCAGTAACATTTAGTGTTAAATGTGTAGTGACGAAATGAAAACAAGCGTGATTGACGTGAAGGACAGATTTTACCTGCCGAACGAAACGTTGGCCACTGGTATCTGAGCAGATAGTGCTCATTAGGCTTGGTTGGCAGACTATCTAAGAGAAGGAAAACTCCGAATACTAACTTTCCCCACTAGGAATGAGAGACTTAGTGTTCTTTTACAGCTCAAATGTAACTATACTCAATACGAATTATAATGATTACTTACTGCATCGGCCGTCAGGCAGTATAAAAACGGTCGCCTTATTTGCTGAGTCTTGCAGGCTACTGAAAGCATCTTCATCTCCTAGTAGGCTTTTTTTCTCTCTACAATCTAACAATAACGCTATTTTATATGCTATAAATATGGTTGATGTCGATCATATCACTGAGCCCAATATGGGATTGCCAGAAATCCAAAAATAGTTCAAGTAGACTACCATTCATTAAAAGTAGGTTAGGTTTTAACGTCGGCACATTTAATGTGCAAACATTAAAACAAACTGGACAACAAGAAACTCTTGCACGTGCGTGGGATAAATTAGAAATCGATGTGTTTCGTATCTGAAACCAGAATTCTGGATCCCACGTGCGTTACAAAACTGGGGGCACCATCCTTATCTACGCGTTATTGGCTTTTAACATCTGGTTCCAAGGAGTTCTTTCAATGTGGTAAGTGGGTCGCTAGTATTGTCCTTAGCACACAAGCTGAAGCTTGCTTAAATGAATGGATCCCTATTATTAGCTGACTTTGTACGGCAAGTTTAAATATATATACTAAAATCAATACCAAAAACCCTAACCAACGTTACCTTTTCGTTTTATCTGCAGCGCAGTCGACAGCAGGAACTCTTCACTCCGACCTACGCTCTTTATTAAGTAGAGCAAGTAGTTCAGATATGATCCTGTTTTATGTGTAACATGAATGCTCAAACTGTACGCTTAAGTACTACAGAATTTCATTTAGGTGGAAGATACACATTAAGCCCGACGCGCAACGATAATGGTGAGCGATCTTTAGATAGCTGCACGGAACATAGATTATATTGAAGTAGTAAAAACTTCAGACGTAGTGTAACACGTTGCGCCCCACGGTGTCCTACAGCTCCCGGACAACTGTGGTCTCAAATAGCTCATGTGTTAATTATTATAGATGTCGTGATTGAATCCAGGATTGTCGTACTATTTGGAACACATGTCGACTGGGACCATGCGCGTATCCATTGTAGATTTGCACTAAACTTTTCCAGCAATATACATAAGAATAAACGTCAAATAAATGTAAGCAAACTCGAACAACCATCCAACCGACAAAAATATGAAGATATGATAAAGTCAAAACTAACCGGTCTTCATGGCGAAAATTAGAATTTACTTTGGACCAAGATAAGTTCAACTATGCACAATGCCGATACTACTACATGTGGCATAACAAGCCACCGTAGAAATAAGCATTGGTTCTCTGTTAAATCTATGGAGATAATCGAATCAAGGCGCCAAAATCCACCTGGCTCGGTTAATAATAATACTCGTTGCAATATAATCGACCGAATTAAGTGAAGTCTACAAGTCAATGTCGAATCCTTTTTTACCATAAAGGCTAAGGAAATGGAAGAAGCATTCACATCAGGTAATAGTCGATGTTCGTTTCAACTTATTCGCGCAACAGGTTCAAGAAAATTTGAAATTCGCGAGTTTATAACCGATAAAATAAGTCGTCTTAATAGGTGGATTGAACACTTCAAAGATAAATTTTCTTTGGCACCTGCTTTCTGTTCTGACTCCCGAAAGCATGGTTGTATCAACAATGTTGAATGTTCACCTGAAAGAATTACCTTACTAAGGAATATGGTATGCAATGTTTTCTTAAACGTTACAAAGCCGCAGAGCATGATAATTTATTTCCGGGATCATTTAAAGATGGTAGCGATATAATTTCGGGAGCGTTGACTAACTTTTTCGTACTATATAGAATGAGGAGGTCGTACCACTTGATTAGAATGAGTCGAACATCATTCCTATCTTCAAAAAAGACAATCGTATTTCTTGTGATAACCATCGTGGTACATGCTTGACTCCAGCCGTGTGTATGTTATTTGCTTCGATTATCCTACATCGTCTTAGCGCTTCACATGAATCACACTAGAGATGAACAGGCCGGATTCCACTCAGGACGACGTTGTATAAATTATATTTTTAGGGCAGGCAAGTTCTTGAACAGTGACATTTTTATCGCCGTCTACAGTACTAGTCTTTCTAGTCTTCAAGGGCGGATCGCAATTCTTTGTTCGATATTATGTCAAAAAGCGGTGTGTCCACAAAATTTGTTAATATTATATGCGCTCTCTACACAAATCTTTCTGGTCATGTTAAGGTCTAAAACGAATTAGCGCACAATTTTACAACCCTCCGTTATGTTCGCCAATACTGTTAACTTTACCCTTTTTGTTTAATTTTGTCGTCGATGCTATTATGGACAACACTCTTTCAAACGTTCGGGATGCATGTGTTGAAGTTCTCCTGGGCGGTAAACTATTCGACCTTAACTGTACAGGCGATATCGTACTATTATTCGACAATCGAAATTCCGCTTAGACCACCTTAAATGGATTAGCAGACATTGTTACGTTTCTCGGTATTAAATTCGCACCCTCTAATCGTAAGATACTCGTACAGAATCACCAAATAATTACTCCGACTCTGCGACTGAAGAGTGATAGTCTATAAATAGTTGACAGTTTTGTATACCTTGCGAGCTCTGTCAATAACTCAAGCAATATGCCTGATGAGGTGGGTATGAAAATTAAGAAATCTAGAGTAGCTTTCTCGAACTTTCATCGTTTATGGAGAAACGCGAGTATCTCACTCTGTCTTAAAGGTAGTGTTTACAATGCATCTGTACGCGCAGTTTTATTATTCGCTAGTGAGACTTGGTCCCTTTGAGTTGACGATTTTTTACGATTACAGGTATTCGACTATCGTTGTTTGAGAAGCAATGCACAGTTTCGTTACCACCAACGAATAACCATCGTTGGCATCCGTGGCTGTGCATGCTGATAACAATGATACCGGTATTACGCCCTCTACCAAATATATGTTTGGGTGAGGAATGTGCGAAAATTGGACGGTTCATTTTCCTATAAAATATAAAGTCTTCGTGAATGCGATTTGAAAGCTAAATCATTATGTATAATATATATACCAAGCCTCTGATGGCAGTACTTGATACCAACACAATGGATTTCAGGGTATGTCAAGGTTCACCAAAATGGAGATTTACAATTATTTCTGAACACCTTTTAATGCAGAAAATTCGTAAACTCTGGCTTGGTTCGACACCAGTTATCAAGTTTCACGGTAATCATGACATCATTATAACTGTTAGATATTGCTTGTTGTGGAAGATTTTATATGAAGTTAGCTTCACTAGTACAAACTTACACTTTCGTATTGTGGATTGTACCGTCCAAATGTCCCACATTCCTTCACCAAAAATTTTAGTGGGTGAAGGGCGTAATACCGGCTCCTACTGATGAGTCGCCAGTAAGCATGAAACGAATATGCATATGAGATTATACCTTCCGTTCATGCTGACTTTCTTGTCAAATCTGAACAAATTTGTTACTAGGTGCGCAACAATTAATACACAATTCTAAATCATTGTTTTTTCAATGCGTTTAATTGACTTTTTTTAATATGAAGAACACTTTTTTGAAATGTACATGGGTTGTTAAGTAATATTGAATTTAAGTTAACACTAAAAGTTGCTTTAAATTATAAATTATATTATTTTTTTACCAGTATGCTTTCTTATTAAAATGATAAAATATTTTTTTAAATGCACGTTAATCTTCACTTAAAATACTGATTCATAGGCAAAATAAACCAAAATTTAATTGTTAAATATATTTAAAATGTATTGAATACCGCCTAGTGGCCAAAGGGCACTGGAGTTTTTTGTCAAAATACCGGTGGTTCCTAGACAATCTTGACAGCAGCCGTATCATCAGGCATAATAGCACTAACGAGACATATAATACACTTGTGAAAATGTTACAATTGGTTCCATCATTTTCTGTTAACTTTGGTCATGCCAACCTGGAATAGGTCCAGGGAAAGTTAGATGAATTGTAATTATTGTGAATTAACAATAATTTAAATGTTTTAAAATTTTACAACTAGCTGTTAGCTTCCGAATCCTCAATTAATATTTAAAAATCACCAACATTAATAAAAAGCCTGTTTCTCTTGTGATGACTTATCTTACATAATATCCCAAGGTATTTTGTGTATCTAAAATTTAGATCGCCTTTATAACAATAGCAAGGTGGACAGACAACGTAGCAAAACTACTGATAGTGAGAAATACTGATGCTTTTCATCCTCTCTGGAAATCCATTTATCACTCAACTAAAATTTGTTGTGTTGTGCGATTTATTGTTCGTGATTGGATTTGTGTTTATCTTAAGCACACAAATTATATTTAAAGTTTTGTTTTCAACACCCGAACAATCAACGTTTGTTTAATTTTTATTTCATATATGTATGTCGAAAGCTGCAAAACCGTAATGTTCTTGGTTGCATAAAAATTTACAGTCAAGTACAATGTATACGAGACTAATAGGGGTGAAGTTCACATGTTTGATTTCCTATACCGTACATACTAATTGCGATGTCATCCTCGCTAGTAAGTTGGCCACTGTGCTCTGAGGACGATCATAGGAGGTAGAAACGCATTAGTTCATGTGACTGACGGTGGTTAGGCTGCCTTGTGCAACTGACTGGATGAAATAGGATTGGAGTTTATTTCAATCTCGACAGCTGGATTGAAAGAATTCTTATCACCACCATCACAATTAATTATTGTCTAATTATTCTCCTGGTTTTGCTCCATGACGAAACACATCCCTGAGCGTAACCGATGGTAGTTTGTCTACGTTTGTTAATCGTCAAATGTAGTGTTTTTAGTATTTGTTTTATATAATTTTACTTAACTGGACTAACTGTCATCATCACCTTTGGAATCAATAGTTGTCTAACTGGCACGATTTCTCATGTTGGTAATTGTAGGCTGTATTTACTTATTGTACTATCCTTTTTTATTCGTTTTTATTTTTCAATTCTTCAACATGTATACATGAATAGTCAGGGCTAATTTAATTTTATATTCATTTTAAAGTTTAGTGTTGATAATATTTGGCAGAGATAGGATGTGCTTTTCGATTTCTTTAACGTATATTTTAATAACTTTTTATCAGTAATATAATTTTAACAACTTAATTTCTCTGATTCAACTTGTGTCGTTTGCTTAGTAATTATCAGTTGCCTATTTAAAAGTAAATTGCATTTGTGTATCGCTGTCTTTAATCGAGCTGATACCACAATTGACGGTTGCGGGACAATTGATAGCACTCGTAGGTCGGTAAAATCTTGATTCCTTTACATTTCCAGGTGCACAGCTTGTTTTTTTTAAATTGATTGATGGGTTCTTACTGGTCCCGTGGCTCTGAAGCCGTCCATACACCGCTTGCCCGGAAAGGTATTTGAATTAAGATTTGCAGATTTTTTTTCGAATTTTAGGGAGTTCATTTCCAGTCCCATCCTCAGGGTTGACGCAGAAAAAACAACTTTTGTGACAAAATGAAGTCTCGGCAAATCTTAATTGAAATATATTTGCGGACAAGCAGCGCGTGGACGGCTCCAAAATCACTGGATCAATCAGAACACATCAATCAGTTTAAAAACAAGATATGCACCTCAAATGTAAATTAATCAAGATTTTACCGATCTAGAAGTGCTATCAATTGTCCCGAGACCGTCAATTGTGGTATCAGTTGCCAATTTTTTCTACAGCGCCAAATGTTCATTTCAGAGAAAGCAGTGTAATTTACTTTCAAATTTAAATAATGCTTACGATCTTGATAGCAGTACTAGCTATCGATGTGTTAATTATATTATTCAAAATTCCACTATTATGCATTAAACTATAGGAAGACATATGGTTGAAAGTAGTGGAACAGAAACTTTGGCTGACAGATGTTCCGAAGATAGCTCAGCAATTAGGCGCACTGGTTGTTCAAAATCCGGCGTTAAATCTACCGTTGGGGCCTGTAGCAATACTGTTTCTTGCAGTTCCAATTGTCAACGTCAATCGGATTCTTTTTGTCGTCGTCATGACCATTCACTTCGCCAGTTGATTGCCAATGCACCCCATCAGTTGAGTGTTATGCAACCGTTTGCGTTAATGGAGCCCAGTTTTGCCAAAAGATATGTGAGTTTTGTTGCAGCTAGGCGTTACTGCATTGTTGAAATATCTTGCTATGCCTAATGTGAGTGAATAAAAGTAATTTTGATTTAATGATAGTCGCCATTATGTGTGCAAAAAGCACTGCGTCTTTCTGTGAATTGGCGTTAAAATGGTTTCCACTATATACTTACTTACTTTACTTTACTGCGGCTGGCTCCTTTTAGAGGATAAGCCGGCTCCATTGATATCCCGGATTAAACCTCTCCATGCCGGGCGGTTGGCAGCCATTTCGGAACATAAAGAGGGCCAATGACGCTCCCAGTGACGCGGACCATAAACATTGCGTAAACCTAGGAGTTCCATGTCCGATTTGATTGTTGCAAGCCATGTCTTCAGTTGTTCACCTCGGCGGCGGCGCCAGTTTGCACATTGACCTGGGTTCATCACCTGCCGTACCAGTTCGTCTTCGGGTTTGCGTAGTACGTGCCCGAACCATTGAAGTCGACGATGTTGGATCCAGACGGATAGTTGCATGATGTCACCGCATTGGTGACGAACAGATGCGTTCGACACTCGGTCCATCCATTTTGTCTTTGTGATGTACCTAAGGCACCACTATATGGCTAATAGTCGTTGGTCAATTTTGATATTTTAACTGTTACAGGGCAATATATATATCGTTATTTTTAATCCCAAACTGGGTTTTGGGAATAAGTGTGTTTTTGCACAGGCCATGTTTGGCTTAACATGGTGATCAACACTCGCAAATGGTGGTGGTTACTTTAACCGTTGTCTCCAGAAAGCAAACATTATTCATTCATGGTTATAAAACTTCAAACTTTGTGACAAACTGACAACAGGCAGCACAGAAACAAATCAACATTTGCTAACGGATGCGTCACCGTTGAATAACTCTGATAAAAATTCATTTATGTGTAGGCTGGAAAGTAACACTAGGCCGTCCATTCTTTATACAGGAAGGTGTAAAGACGGAGCTATTTGTCGCAGTATCACATTTTCGTAGGTTTAGTTCCGTGTTCACAACAGTCTTCGGTGCTACGTATGAGTTGCGCAATAAGGACCTTAATTGGTGTCACTTTAAGTTAAAACACAATCCGGCTCAAATTTGTCAATATTTTACTACTTATTCGTTGCCCGTAACGCCAAAATCGTTAGCCAGCTGATGGATTGTATTTGTAACTGTAGGCAGTGAATTTTTACTGAGTTTTTAAAAAATTCATATCATTCATAGCTAGTTTGATTTTGCCACACAGAATGGGTATTGACGCAGCACGAGCAAGTGTGCGAGACGCGAGGGATATGTTTCCGTTGTTGATGAAAACATAGGTAGATAGAACTTTAATATAAGATTCTTTTTTAGGTGATTGTCGTCAGCCTTCATGACAGATCATCTGATAGAAGGAAACTGCATATTAACACTCAATCTTAACTAGGATTTGGTGACATTGTTCTTCTGTAACTCAAACTTTACTTCGGCTTTCATCATTACACGGAAGTGAAGCGTCAGTTCTTAAATGATGATGTATTTACTGAGCCCTTACCCTGTCGAACAATATTTGTAAATTTAGTGCATATGTTTTCTTGTTTAGAAATATCTCGTTACACAATTCCTAATGTCTTCAGTCTACAAGTTATCAAACAAAATATGAACATCTATCTAAACTATAATCAAAATATTTAGAATAAAAATATGCGGACATGGAAAATATACCCCTTATATGAAACAGCAATGACCAGGTAATACGAGATCATCTGTTCTCGAAAAAAATCATCTAAACTATAATTAAGTATAAAAACGTTGTCCACTTGTTTGTAGTATTTGTTGATTTCTCATATTTTATTTTATTAATTTAAGATAAATCTGAGGTATTAATTAAGATTTTTATGTTTAACTCTATGGTTGAATCTTGATGAGAAATATTTAGTTAACGATCGTTTATCAGAATTAAATAGCTTGACGGAAACACAAATAAATAGATAATTTCTTACTGAAAATAGAAAATAATTTGGTGGACTAAATATCGTGTACAGAAATTCTGTACGTCTATTATCAAAATTGCTTAAATAATTTCTAAAGATCTGTTTGGCTTTATTATAAACGCCGAAAATTCAGGCTTTATTACTGATAGATTTATAATTTTTTGTTGAATCTGTGGTGGTGTATAAGAAGTTAACACACATGCCTTTGCGTAGCGCTGTCATCATATGAGTTGTTTCCGCAATTGACAATTGCGGGACAGTTAATAACACTCATAGGTCGGTGAAACTATGATATGTTTGCATTTCCAGAGACACAGCGTGTCTGTTTCCGTGATTGATGAGTTCCCACTGGTAACGTCACGCTTACGCCTTCCACACGTATACTGTCCACAAAACATGTTGTAGTCCCAAGTTTTGCCGATTCTTTCACTGTGCCTTTTTTTTACATAAATCCAAACAACATTTTACTATAATATGCAAAACGTTTCTTGTCTAACGAACAAAAAAACAGATTAGATACAGGCTGCTTACCAATATGCTTTTTTGTTTTTTGTTTATATGTTCTGGCGCTTTGGGCACAGTTGTATATGCTGACAAGAACAACATCGTGTAAATCTATAGCAATACCTTTAGGTTATAACATCTACAAGAAGCCAGAAGCTGATTCCAGAAATTCATCTGGCGACAATGTGAATAAAAAATCTATTAACAAGATGTTCGGTGCCAGCTTACTGGGACGTCGAGGCTCAATTGTGCCTCAGCCAGGTTATTGTATACTGCGCAAATGGATGGAAGAGTTAGCTAATGTTCTGCTAGGATGCCAGGAGATAATTGCAGGGTACTGGATACGCAACGGTTCATCGCCACGCCATTCGATTAGCTACTATATGCACAGCCATTTCTGCTATTCATTCATTGATTTGGACATTTTCGGCTTGCAGGTAACTATCTTTTTGTAAAATAGATGTATAGGCATCTTTTGCGATCAAGAGCTTATACAATATATAGCTTCCATTGGTGAGATTTTTATTAAGGCCTAACTTCTGATAAGTGCGCAATAAGGACGAAATCAATTCCATAGACGAATTTTTATTGATTTCTTATGCAATAGGTAGTTTATATCGGCAATATTTATATATTTATAATATCAATTTTTGTAAGACTACTCACTTAATGGTCATGTACATGTCTATTGTGGATGATTACTGATTTGATACTGTTTGTGGCGGAGAACTAATATACATGCACTTGTGTATTAGGTGTTGCGCACCTAGTAACAAATTAGATCATATATGACCAGAAGGATAAACTAAAGACAACATTTACTGAACGTATAATCTCGTGAACATTCATTTCGTTCTTACCAGATGTACTAACATACATGCAATTGTGTATTAGGTGATGCGAATCTAGTAAGCACGAAACGAATGTGCACGAGATTATGGGTTCAGCTCATGTTGTCTTTGGTTTATCCTTTTGGTCATATTTGAACTAAGTTGTTACTAGGTGCGTAACACCTAATACAAAATTGCATATATATTAGTTTCGGCCACAAACAATATCTAACTGTGATATATTTAATTGAATGGTGTCATGATTACCGCGAAATGTGATAACTGATGAGTAACAGGTGTTCAGAAGTAGTTGTAAATTTCAATTTTGGTTAAACTTGGCATACCCTGAAATCCATTGTGATGGTACCGTATACCGAATCGACAACCATAGTGTTGGTACCATGTTCCTTTTTCGCAAACCATTGTGTTGGTATCAGGTACTGACATAGCCATAAAATATGTATGTGGTTGTATGTATATATATATATATATATATATATATATATATATAATATAGTGAGTTGGCTTCTTTTTGAAGTCGCATTGTCGAAGGATTTATATGAAGTTCAATTTACTGCTGCGGGATCACACATTCCTATAAGAGATAGTAGCGTTCTATTTTTCCACATTCCTCACCCAAATATATTGTGGGTAAAGGACGTAATACCGGCTCCTACTGATGAGTCGCCATTAAGAACGTTACGAATGTGCACGAGAGTATACGTTCCGTTCATGCTGTCTTTGGTTTATCCTTCTGGTCATATTTTTTAATAATAGTATGTACTAGGTTCGCAAAACCTAATACATACTTGCATATATATTAGCTCTTTGCAACAAACAGTATTTAACTGTAATATTTTGAATTGAATGATGTCATGCTTACCGCGAAATGTGACAACTGATATCGATGAAGGCCAGAGTGTATGGTTTAACTGGAGTAACAGGTGTTCGGAAATTGTTGTAATTCACAATTTGGGTGAACTTTAGCATAAATTTATATCCAACAGGTTGGTACCATGCTACCGACTCGAAACCATAGTGTTCGTATTCGGTACTCATCGATTTCAAAAGGTATCAGTTACTCACACAATAGCCATAGTGTTAGTATCCTTACAGACTCTGTATATATATTATATAGTGTGAGTTAGCATTCAAGTCGCATTGTCGTTGACTTTAGATTATGTTAGCTTCACTATTACAGGCTTCATACATTCGTCTAGGAGATTGTACCGTCCTATTATTCCACATTCTCTACAAAATATATATTTGTTAAAGGGCGTAATACCGGCTCCTACTGATGAGTCGCCAGTAAGCACGAAACGAATGTGCATGAGATTTTACTTTCAGTTCATGCTGCCTTTGGTTTATCCTTCTGGTCACAAAAACTAATTTGTTACTAGGTTCGTAAAACCTAATACATACTTGCATATATATTAGCTCTTCGCAACAAACAGTATTTAACTGCATGAATATTAGTTCTACGCCACAAACAGTTATATGCCATGGGATAATCGATATCGATCATGGCAGAGTGAATGGATTTGCTGGAATAACTGGTGTTCAGAAATAGTTGTAATTCTCACTTTTGGTGAACTTAAGCATATATTGAATTCCATTGTGTTGGTACATTTTACAGACTTGGCATATATTATATATAGTGAGTTGGCTTTGAATGATCGCTTTTGCTTGGGTACAAGAAAAGTGTTGTTGGTTAATGAAATTCGTGGCCAGTCGAATAAAGTATCATGACGAAGCATTTTGGGAATGCTTAGGCTGGGTGCTTGTTTATAATAACTTTTGGACTAAGCTTTGTATAGAATTGAGAAATGCTGTAAATTGGTTGTGTGTCTGTTCTATTTTTGTTCTGAGAAATAGCTGATTTTCCTGATTTTGCTAGAAAATTTTAAAATCAATTTCTGCAATAAATGTTGCTGAATTCTGTTGATCAGTTGGATTTTCAGACTTCAAGTATATGTTTCCGCGCTTAAATGAAATTTTGTAGAGAATTGGAAAGTGATCCCTATCATACGGCCTCATGATTTTCTGTGTGCTTAAGAAAACATTAACTTCTGCATTACTGAAATTTACATTTGTGGTTTTATTTAACCGTCGTGTCATTATTGAGACTGGTAGGTCGCTTCTAAATGGAAAGTTTATGGAACCATTTTGGTTTGTATACTATTTAGTACGAATCGAACGTAGTCTGATGTTGACAACTGTAAACCGCACCGGGTAGTTGTTCAGTTAAAAAAATATTTCTCAGATAACCTAGCTCTTCCTCTATCTTGTATTCACAGCAGAGCTTCCTAAGGCCGTTTGCCAGGTTGTTAGTTAGGTGTACTATTTAGATAATATAACACTCTACGATCGTAGTGGATGTATTGCCATGTAAAAGCGGAATTTCTTTGTATTGTTGGTAGCACATATATCGGACGTACGAAGAAGCAATCGATAAGCAGAATCCAGCAACATTTGCCACAGAAATTGATTAACAAAGTCATGGCACCGTCAGGGAAATCAGCTATTTCCGATCATATATTGTCAACGGGGCACCCTGTCAATTCGACCAATTTCACAATTCTACATAAAGCAAAATCAGAAAATTTTTTTTTTCTGAAGCCCTTTATATAAGACAATATAAAACAATAAGCACCTGACCTTTATATTCAAAAGTTTCATCAACCTGATATTCTAATCGACTGGCCAAGAATAACAAAATTCAACAACAATCTACTAGTATCCAGTTAAGAACAAACAGGCCCTCGACTAGAATCAACAAACATACAATCGGATTGGCAACAAACTGAAGTGGAAATAACAGAGGCGCATACGGTGATAGAAGTTTCCAAACAATATAAGCGTTTAACACTGCAATCCACACTGGCGCTGTTACCATGTGGAAAATATAAATTTGCGCAACAAGGTGAAACGATCAACTATACTGGGAAAAATAGCACTCGTACATGTAACAGTGAACAATGCGCACAAATGGTTAATTCTCAATCAAAACACACGACCAGATCTCCAAACATCACTTTGCACAATTGCGAGAATGACCTTTACATGCAAAACATGCATACACACAAAACACAAACGCATACACACCCTACCACAACCAGCCAAAACAAGAAACAGAAGTGTAAAATGAGTCAGATTTGGTACCACTAGCATAAGTAAATTGAAACCAAAATGTATAAATATGTATGATTGTATAAGCGATGATTAGTATTCACGAAATAAATGGTCTTTATTCAACTTTGTGCTCTTTCTTCCACTATAATATATATATATATATATATATATATATATATATATATATTAAAGATGATAAAGGCTTACTTTATCATGTTAAACATCGAGTTTGGTCTAACTATGCAGTAGCTTTTATTGTTAAATGTTTAGTGATGGAATGAGTGCAAGCGTGCCAGACGCGGAGAGCAAGTTTCGGCTGCTGAAGGTAACTTTGGCCACTGGCATCTGAGCAGATATTGCTCATCAGCTTTGGTTGGCAGAATATCTAGAAGAGGAAAACTCCTAAAACAAACCATCCACAATAGGAATTGGAGACTCAGTGTCCTTTTACAGTCCACATATATCTATGAACAATACGAATTACAATAATTACATATTGCACCGCCGTTGCACAGTATAAAAAGGGTTGTCTTATCTGCTGAGCTGTACGGAGTGGATAATCGAAATCGGGCTACTGCATGCAACTTTATCTTCGATTCCACCTCCTTTCCTTCTCTTTCTTCTACTCGATCTAACAATAACGCTATTTTATATGCTATAAATATGGTTGATGTTGATCATATAACTGAGCTCAATATTGGACTGCCAGATATCTAAAATAGTTCAAGTAGACTACCATTCATTAAAATTAGTTAATTTTTTAACGTCGGTGCATTTAATATGCAAACATTAAAACAAACTGGGCAACAAGAAACACTTGCACGTACGTTGGATAAATTAGAAATCGACATATGCTGCGTATCTGAAACCAGAATACAAGATCCTACGTGCATTACAGAACTGGTTGCACCATCCCTATCTACGCGTTATTGGCTTCGAACATCTGGTTTCACCGAGTTTTCTCAAGGCGGTTTAGGAGGCGTTGGTATTTTCATTAACACACGCGCTGAGGATGGCTTAATTGAATGAATCCCTTTAAATAGTCGACTGTGGGGCACGTTTAAATACATCTACTAAAATCAATGCAAAAAACCGTAATCAACGTTCCCTTTGCGTTTTATCTGCATATGCTCCTACTGATTGCAACCCAAACGAAAGCTGCTCGTATCATAGATTATATTAAAGTAGTACAAACTTCAGACGGAATGTTAGACGTTGCGCCACATGGCGTCCTTCAGCTACCTGACAACGGTTGACTCTAATAGATCATGTAGCAAGTAGTTATAGATGGCGTAGTTGCATTCAGGATTGTCGTTTCTTTTGGAACACTTATGGCGGCACCGACCATGCATATATCCGTTGTAGATTTGCACTAAATTTTTCCGGAAAATAAATTAGAATAAATCACAAATAGATGTAAACTAACTCGAACAGCCGTCCTTCCGAAAAAACACGACGATATTCTAAAGTCACAGCTAACTGGTTTTAACAAGACGCTAACTTGAGTGCAGTCTAAAAGTCGATCTCGGATCCTTTTGGACCAGAAAGGCTAATGAAATGGAAGAAGCCTTCACGTAATGTAATATTCGTCCTTAATTCGATTACTCCGAAGAACTCTGTGCTCTCATCCAGCACTAGATTGGTGTAAGAAACAAGATGGGAAGATTTTGACATGGCAGAAACAGTTGAAGTCACTTCCAAATTGGGTAGTATAGAACCCACTCGTCTGCCAGAATGGGGTCCACGTGCACATCATAGTTCTTGGTTAGAAACCCTACACGATATGGAATCTAATCGAGTTCAGTGATGATCTTGTTGCACATTTATTGTAGAATCATCTTCGTAGCTTTCTTTTCTTAGTAGGGCAAAGTTAGCTGCACGGTTTTGTTTTGTTTAGGATGTGATACAGCGGAACCCGCATGGAAGCTGTATTGCAGATGTTTCCTTGCCTTAAAGCTGATTTTGCCATAATGGTGTTGTGCGGAGGTTTAATTTGTCTCATTTGTGTGAGTTATGTGGATAAATATACTCGTAGTTACTAGGTACTTTCTCTCTCTCTCTCTCTCTCTCTTAAATCTCACTAATATTTTTTGTGCCTAAATTATTATTTTGACCAAAAAATTAGTTTGTGTATTGCTGCAAATTATGTGTGTGGAATGTGCGGCTTCGGTGACTTAGATGATGAGTTAGATTACTTTGCATTAAATGCTTCCGTGTTCAAATTCTGGCCAGAGCGAGTATGCCTTCTACTTATGGGTGCCCTGTAGGAATGAAGTTGATCTAGTAGATGAAGTTAGTTTGCTCTATTAAGAAACTGATGTATATGTGATCAAATTCTGTCATTAAACTAAGTCATTATACAGTGAATTGAAGTTTAATAGAAGAAAGTTAACTATATGTTTTGTCATTATAAACTAAAAATTGCACAATATAGCCAAGGTAGTTCATCTAGTGGACAAATTTGATCCTTATTTAGAACTCTTCAAGAATTTGCCGCGACCGGTGCTCGAACACTACTGGACCCCACCTGCTAAGCTCTAATCGTAACTCATTTTTTATTAGCCTTTCCTTCAAGTGGAACCAATTTGGCATCCCTTACGTCCTGAAGTTCTAACTAAAACAAATACCATGTCACCCAGGGAAGTTGTATTGAAATGAAGTTAAACACACCCATAGATTATTATATATATATATATATATATAGAGTATATATATATAGGTATATATATATATATATATATATATAATTGTGTGCGCGTGTGTGGTTGAATGTTTTTCATGTATAAAATGGCTATTCATTACTAATTGACTCAGTTTGTTTTCCAACTTTGCTAGTTTATTTGGCATTTATTAAATCGTGACTGCGAAATTCGGCAATTCATAAAAAGCAGCCGCACATTGTTGATAATCTGTATCGCAGTGGAAAGAATCTTTACGTTAATGTATAATGTGCATATCAGTTTGATTTACGGTAAATGGTTTTTTTTCAATTTACGATAAACATATTTTTCAGTAGCTCATCAGATATACGATTATCCGTTGTTTGTATATGCTCCTCTAATGAAATATGTTCATTGTAAATTAACAGGGATAATTTTACCTTAACCAAACCTTGCCAGCAGTGTTCTTCCTTTATAGCAGTCTGGTGCGATTGCATTATAAATGAGCAACTATTTGCAGTCTTTTCAAGGACAATACGGGAGCACTTAAATGCGATAAAATAGATCATTTTATTTTTGATTGCATTTGGAATATGCTAATTAATTTTTTTAACAACTGAAACACATGTCTATGATAATTTTTTAACTGTTGTGCAGAAATGCAAAATCAGTTCTTAAAGGCTGATGTATTGCTGTGTTTTTTGTCACTACCTTTGGAATGGTCTATATTGATTATTTATTTATGTATGATTTTCTCTTCGACGAATAAATAACACGGGAAAATAATCATACTTTAAGGAGATTCTGAAGGGATAAGTGATAGCATTGCATGATTGAGGAAAGAATTGATGTCTAATATAAGCACTGCTCACGACATGTAACGATTTGTCTATACATTATTAAACTAGAATAAGTGTAACAACGACGAAAGTTGTATTATTTATGCTTAGTTTTTTCATTTACAACTTATGATTAACACACAAAAACGATAGATTTGTGCCAGTCTCATGCCACCTGCCTACGTTCTAAATTGTCTTCTCGACCCGACGCGCCTTCTTCGTGGGGTGTGTTTGCACAACGATTTGTGCAATCTCCTACTAGATACTGTTGACAAAACACAACGGGACATTGAGCGACAGTCAGCTGCTGTTGAAGCCTGGCTTATAAACTTATGCTGGATTTTAGATTTACGGAACAACCTGGGTAAGTTTATTTCTACGTTGTCTATTCCCGGTGTCTTGTGCTTTGTTGTAAAAATAAGTGTAAAGCTTAAACAAATTAATTATGTGGATTTGACCGCATTTTTCTTGTGCGGGACAATTGATAGCACTCATAGGTTGATTTTCAGATGATGTAATTTTTGGCCTCAATTGATGGGTTCTCAATTGTCCCTTCTTCTTTAAGCCATCAATTAGCTGATTGTCTGAAAATGACGTTGGAACAAGATTTTCCATTGTTCTTCTTCCGAATTTTCGAACCCTAATTTCCAGGTTCATCTTCAGGGTCGACACAATACGCACAGGAGTAAAACACAACTTGTGGCAAATGTGGTATCCTCATTCAAGACAGATATATTTATATTTATTTTAATATCCAAATGTATTTTTAATTGTCTTCCTAATATCCGGTCTTCATACCTACTCTCTAATACTCAAATGTATACAAAAAAACTTAGCCTTGTCCTCCTCCGCGCACACCACCTATAAACATGTGTATTTTACTAAAGTGACATTTTATTGAATAACTATAAGCACACCTAATGGATTTACATACACGCCAATCCATGATGTTTATATTTAATTTCTGTTCCGGACGCATAGAAAGATCAACAAAATTTTGATTTCAATCCTGCAGTAATCCACACATGCCCCCAGTTTACCTAATCCCATCCAGCTTGCAATCAGTTATAGACCGAGAGAGAGGTTAATAAAACTGTTGAAAGAATGTAAAGTATTATAATCGTTTTGACCGAATACGGAGTCTACACTAACTAAATCGCCTCTCCACCAAATACACAATAATACATATATCCTGTATAAATTAGTTTCTTCATCAAAATATCTGTGTCGAAATCATGTATATATGTATATAATAAATTAGTATTATTTTATATATATATATATATATTTAAATTTTATTTACTTAATTATAATTATATATATATATATATATACTAACTCACTTCTTATAAAAACATCCATTTATATATAATTCAACACGTTATATATTATGTATATATAGATAAGCCTGTAAGTAACCCACTATATATTATTTATATATAGATAAGCATGTAAGCATCCATGTGGGTTCTTACTACATCTTTAATATATATCTATATATCCATCATATATATATATACATATATACGTGTATACACCATATATATATAATATGAATATCATACAAGCAACACTGTGAGTCCCTCAACGGATAAATTATATCAGTCAAAACGCTTTTGATAATAATCTCCTACATATATCTTGTGAATATCTAAATAAGCATTTAAGCAATCATGTGAGTACACCCCACATCTTAAATGAATATTTAGAATCCTTCATATATATATATGTATATATATATATATATATATATATATATGTCTCTGCGTAATATGTATA
The DNA here is from genome assembly GCA_029291075.1 of Eudiplozoon nipponicum. Classification (NCBI taxonomy): domain Eukaryota; kingdom Metazoa; phylum Platyhelminthes; class Monogenea; order Mazocraeidea; family Diplozoidae; genus Eudiplozoon; species Eudiplozoon nipponicum. The sequence continues at coordinate 232,968 of JAQBSW010000257.1, forward strand.
ATATACTTATTTATAATTATATATAACCACATCTTATAAAAACATCCATTTATATATACGTCCACACGTGCTTTCAATTGTCCCGCACAAGAAAAATGCGGTCAAATCCACAACAAGAAGGACAGCACTGAGAACAAAAACGGATCGTTTAAAATTAATTATGTATTACTTCAAAGTAGTGGAAATTTCTACCATTTTGGATATTCACATCTTTAATAGAATAGAGTCATTCTATTTTCGAGTAAAAACACCTGTTGTGTGGAATTGTGTGAGGCCCCATGCTAGATCCTTCTAGAATGTTGTATTGTCGATAACGCCTTACTTTTTAGTTTATTTGGTCTAGTGTGTGTTACATCTACATCTTTATGACCTCGCTTTTGTGTATTGATGTGGATATTTCTGTTAAGACTATATACGTCCATTTGTTAAATTATAATATTTCTTGCTTACAAGTTTTGTTTGGGTTGCGCTTAAATGGAGCATCCGCTTTTAAAGGCTAGTGTATCACTTTTTATTATGTTGAGAACACCAGATGTTATATTTTAAGGTACATCTAATTTCGAGTTTTTCTAATTTGAATAGTTCGGTTACACTAACGATGGGATATTCTTGACTTACATGAACCTGGTGAACTTATCAATTATTCAATGCGCGTGTGTTGAATACATTTTGGCGATTACTAATCTCATGTCCGCGTAATTGACCTGAATAATGTTTCTTACCACTCTTAGACGTGAGATTAACTTCAATCAAGTTGATTCCTCAATTGACAATTTCGGGGGCAATTGATAGCGCTCGTAGATCGATAAAATCTTGATTCCTTTACACTTCCAGATGCGCAGCTTGTTTGTCACTCGTTGATCAGTTCTCACTGGTCCCGTCACTCTGGAGCCGTTGTAAAAACGTTTTTTAGATTTTTTACCAAAATTTTTGGTGTCTTCATTTCCAGTCCCATCTTCAAGGGCGACATCATGCAGACAACAACTTGTGTACAATGAATAAAGTGTTTTCCAAACAAATTTAATTATTCACTTGAGCAATAATTGATTCTATCGGTGGAAATAGAAATAATTTAGTTGATACTAGCCTAATGAAGGCTAATTTTGTCGTTACGCGACGGGTTAACTAGAAGTGAATTTTTTAAATTTCAATTACGAAATTTGATTTAAATAATCGTTCCACCCGCGTGATCAATTGATGCTCAATTGTTTATTTTGTATATAATTGTCAGTGCTTTTTTAATCGAGTTTGGTCTAACTGCACTGTAACTTTTTGTTAAATGTGTAGTGACGGAATGAGAGCAAGCGTTCCAGACGTGAAGGGCAAGTTTCGGCTGCTGAAAGAAACTCTGGCCACTGGCATCTGGGCAGATAGTGCTCATCAGCCTTGGTTGGCAGACTATCTAGGAGAAGGAAAACCATCACTAGGAATGGGCGACCTAGTGTTCTTTTACAGTCCACATATAACCATGACAAGTACAACTTACAATAATTAAATAGTCGATTGTGTGCGGCACGTTTAAATACATCTACTAAAATCAAAGCAAAAAAACCGTTATCATCGTTGCCTCTTCGTTGTATCTGCATATGCTCCTACCGATTGCAGCACAGAAGAAAGCAAGGACGCTTTTTACCTCGAATTAAGCTCCTCACTAAGTAAAGCACGAAGTTCGGATATAGTCCTGGTTATGGGTGACATGAATGCTCAAGTTGGGCGCTTAAGTGACACAGAATTTCATTTAGGTGGAAGATACACTCTAAGCTCGACTCGCAATGATAATGGTGAACGGCTTTTGGATAGCTGCGCTGAACATAGACTATATTTAAGTAGTACAAATTTCAGACGTAGTGTTAGACGTTGTGCTACATGGCGTCCTCCAGCACCCGGACAACGGTGGACTCAAATAGATCATGTAGCAATTAGTTATAGATGGTGTGGTTGCATCCAGGATTGTCGCTCTTTTTGGAACACTTATGTCGACTCGGACCATGCACTTATCCGTTGTAGATTTGCACTAAAAAACTTTCCGGGAAAACAATTAAAAATAAGCGTCAAATTGGTATAGGCAAACTCAAACAACCGTCTTTCCGACAAAATTATGAAAATATTCTAAAGGCTAATCTAACTGGTCTGAATAGCGAAAATCCGAATATACTTTGGTCCAAGATAAGTTCCACTATGCACGACGCAGGTACTACTGTATGTGGCATAGCAGGCCCCCGTAGAAATAATCACTGGCTCTCTGTAAAATCTATGGATATACTCGAAATAAGGCGCCAAATTCCACCTGGCTCGACTCATAATAATACCCGTCGCAATATAAGATGCCAACTTAAGCGCAGTCTAAAAGGCGATTTCGAAAACTATTGGAGCAGGTAATAGTCGCTGTATGTTCCAACTTATACGCACAACAGGTCCGAGAAAGTTAAAAGTTAGCGAAACTATAAATGATAGTAACAACGAATTAATAACTGATAAAATAAGTCGTCTTGACAGGTGGGCTGAACACTTTAGAGATCAATTTTCTTGGCCACCCGCGTCAGTTCCGCTTCCCGAAAGCATGTCTGCATCAGCAGTGTGGAATGTTAGTCCCGAAGAACCATCCGAGTTAGAAGTACGCGATGCAATCCTATCTCTTAAGCGCCGCAAAGCCGCAGGCCCCGATGATCTACTTCCGGGATTGTTTAAGGATGGTGGCGATATAATTTCAGGAGCGTTGACCAAACTTTATCATATTATATGGAATGAGGAAACCGTACCATTTAACTGGAATGAGTCGACCATCATTCCCATCTTCAAAAAAGGCAATCGTAATTCGTGCGATAACCATCGTGGTATAAGTTTGACTCCGGTCGTATCTAGATTATTTGCTTCGATTATCCTACGTCGTCTTAGCGCTTCACGTGAATCACATACAAGAGAAGAAAAGGCCGGATTCCGCGCAGGACGAGGTTGTATAGATAATATTTTTACGTTAAGGCAAGTTCTCGAACAGAGACATTTATATCACCGTCCCACATTAGTCGTCTTTCTGGACTTCAAGGGTGCATTTGATTCGGTGGATCGCAATGTTTTATTCCATATCTTTTCGAAAAGCGGTGTGCCCACTAAATTTGTTAATATTATACGAGCTCTCTACACAAATACTTCTGGTCGCGTTAAAGTTTACAACGAATTAACGCATAACTTTACAACCAGCAGTGGTGTTCGTCAAGGTTGTCCACTTTCCCCATTTTGTTTAATTTTGTAATCGATGCTATTATGAACAACACTCTCACACACATTCAGGACGCTGGAGTTGAAGCTCTTCCGGGAGATAAACTAGTCGATCTTGACTATGCGGACGATATCGTATTATTATTCGACAATCAGCATGCTGCTCAGACCACCTTAAATAGATTAGCAGACGTTGTTCCGTCTTTCGGTA